>JAGFPH010006361.1:8229-29663 GCA_018207615.1 Philaenus spumarius
GAATAATAAATAGATCTTGCATCCATACGGGGGTTGTGTGCCGGAAAAATAGGAAATAAAATAAGAAGTTGGGTAAGTAAATGTTTTAGGTTACACTTCAAGACCCTTTTTTACTACTTAAATGAATGATGTACAAATGTTAAGTTTTACGATTAGGTACGACAGTAAAACTCTAAAAAACTGGAATAAAACACGTTTTACTGATTTGGTTTTAACAAAGAAATGTACTGAAATGATGTTCTTATTTGTTTTACGAAATCAGCTGTAACTTGGTATTGGTTGAAATCAGCTGTTATAATGGTATTATAATTTATCACAAAGTCTGAATCAGCTGTTGTTAATACTACATTGTTGTAATAATTAATTGAGTCATCATTTGCACGTCAAACTGAACTTAGGCATTTAACTTGTAAGATATTCATTCTGTGATATGGATCCTTTTACAAATTTAGAATATACTGATATGCATTTTGTGTACGGCTTTTGCTCCGGTAATGCGGCTGAAAGCCGTCGCGAGTACAATCGTCGTTTTCCTGACAGAAGGATTCCTGATGTCAGAACCTTTACCAGGGTACTTTAGAGTTTGTGTGAAAATGGAAAGTTTCCTACTAATGGTCGCTTAGCTGGCAATTTTATGCAAGATGTTGCCGTAGAAGAAGCAGTGCTAGACCGAGTAGAAGAAGATCCGCGGACAAGTACAAGAAGTGTGGCCAGTGAATTGCTAGTATCTCAGACATATGTATCAAAACTACTTCGTAAAGAAGGACTGCATCCGTACCATTTCATCCGCGTTCAGACTCTTGAACCGAGAGATCCTCCTCAAAGACTTCAGTTTTGCCGTTGGATTAGACATAATGATCGTGGCGACTTTCTTAAGACAATTTTGTGGACGGATGAATCGTCATTTACGAGAGATGGAGTTTTTAACTTCCACAACGAGCATCATTATGCAGTTGAAAATCCGCATATAGCTCGCGAATCACGCAGTCAGACAAGGTTTCGGGCTGATTGGGGACCGCCTAATAGGACCCTATCTTGACCTACCTACATCATTGAATGGTGTGGTGTACAATACCTTCAAATCCTAAGTTAAGAACTCCCAGAGCTCATTGAAGATTTGCCACTGGCTTTGCGTATGCGCATCATCTACCAAGCAGATGGTGCACTTCCACACTTCAGCAACGCAGTTCGAGAGTACCTTAGCAACCGTTTTGAGATGTGGATCGGAACAGGTGGAACGGTTGCTTGACCACCACGGTCACCAGACCTCAACTCCTATAGACTACTACGTTTGGGGCTTCCTCAAAAAAGAAGTCTACCTTACCTCAGTGCACTCAGCTGAGGAAGTAAGAAATAGGATAGTGAGGGCTGCTGCTCGTCTGCGCATTGACATCAACTTAAAGGCGAGTGTGAGAGAACTGCGAAAACGAGTTCAGACATGCATTAGAGCGGATGGTGGCCATTTTGAAAACTGTCTTAAGTAGAATAGTTTGTAACATCTTATGTTGGTTTATAATTTATTTGAATTTCTTTGTTAAAACCAAATCAGTAAAACGTGTTTTACTCCAGTTTCTTAGAGTTTTTACTGTCATACCTAATCGTGAAACTGTATTACAACAATGTAGTATTAACAACAGCTGATTCAGACTGGGTGATAAATTATAATACCATTATAACAGCTGATTTCAACCAATACCAAGTTACAGCTGATTTCGTAAAACAAATAAGTACATCATTTCAGTACATTTTGTTGTTAAAACCAAATCAGTAAAACGTGTTTTATTCCAGTTTTTTAGAGTTTTACTGTCATAGCTAATCGTAAAACTTAACATTTGTACATCATTCATTTAAGTAGTAAAAAAGGGTCTTGAAATGTAACCTAAAACATTTACTTACCCAATTTCTTATTTTACTTCCAATTTTGAAAGGCATTTTTGTTGACAAATCATTACAAAAACCCTTGGTTTTATAGAAAATTTAATTCTTGTTCCAATGGTTTTAATTGCAATTCGGTACATTGATTAGTTTTATTTTTATCAAACAAATAGTGAGGCAAAATAGCTTGATTTTGAAAAAACACAAAATACTCGACTACAGCCAAACGGTTAAGAATCGGACATGGGTCCATATGAACTTTTTTATTCTATTTAGTGAGTAGAACACACTGGCGAAGTTAAAAATTATAAACGGCCGCCATTTTTAAACTATTTAAAATAGTGTTCTAAGTTTTTGAACAGTGATAAAAGGTTACGCAACTAATATGTATACAAAGTTTGAGCTCAATATATTTTCTACTTCCAAAAATATTAAGTATTTTGTAAAAAAACACATACAGACAGACAGACGGAAAAATAAGCACCGTAGACCCATGTTTATATTATGAAATATGTTTGTCTGGATCCCAGGAACATATCCACAAAAGGGGTCCAGAGGGTTCGGGGACACCCTGTATATATACATATATAACTCAAGGACAAAGATTGTCAATATTTAATAAATTGCTTGCTGGGTAGCACTAACCTTAATAATTTCGTATGTGCTTGCCTCTCCACTTATTCAATTAAGTCATACACAAACATAATTAGGGCCTACTGTACAAATCACTGTGGTGAGAAAAACACTTAAGTAAATGTTTCGAGAAATTTTGAAACTCTCACTTTCTCAGGTTTTTATGAGAGGCCAAAGATCTTAGTTTTCCGTTTGTTAAGCTTGCAGCTTATTCAAGTATTTTCATTCACTGATGGATGTTCTTCCAGTGCACTGTTTACATTGTGTACTCAATACTTGGAATTCAAATGGGATTCTCATCGACAGCCATAAAAACAGACTCTATTATACATATGTTTCTCCCAACTGGTTCAATATGCATTACCTACATTATCCCAATCTACAACATGGACATTCTTTATAGCAAGCTCACTCAGTTTTGAAAGTCAAGTTTCAAGTTTGGTGACTACATTCTTCTTTATTATGTTCCAAAATACATTATTATTTATTAATAGGCCTTAATGTTTGTCCATAATAATTCTATCCACACTCACATGGTATTTTGTACATGATGTTCTTTGTTGAATAGTTGCCATTATTTACTTTTGGTTTAAGGTGTGGTAATTTTCTCTTCAACGTATTTTCAGATTTAAAAGCAGTTCTAATTTCAAATTTGTTGTTGATTCTGCGAACCTTTTCAGAAAATTCTTGCATTTAACGTAAATTTACAGTAGCTGATGAACGTATACATGTTGTCCTATTTATTAATCCACACCAAAGACCTGTTTTAAAATTTAAATTTAACATGGTTATAAAACCGCACATATTACAATAATCACAGCTCCATAAATTATTATACAATAAATTTGGGAGTAGATATTTAATATAATATATTATATTCTATGACATAGTTGTATGTATTATGGTTTGAAAAGGCTATACTTAAGGTGCCAAAATAATTTTGTTGTTTTTTTTTTATAAACTAATTTCAAGATATATTAGAAAAAATTTAAAAAACACCCAATTCCTCCCTCTAAATCTAAAAGTACTGCAGATAAACTAAGAAACAACTGTAATGGAGATACTTCAATCTTTCACAGAAATGCCCTTCTTATATATCCAATTTTTCGTGAAAGTGTTCCTGGCCATCTGCGTAATTTAATTTACATGGTTCGTTGGTTACATGGTTGATCGATCGTTCACAATACCACAATGGTAAAATTTTACTCAGGGTAAGCGAATGACTCAAAATAAATTTTTCCTGTTTGATATTGTTAAACATGACTATTTCGTATTTAAAGCAATAATAATAATCAGGGAAAGAATGTCCTTGTAGTTGAGTGGTTAGCGTTCCTGACTCCAAAGTTCAAGGTCTCAAGTTTGAATTGGAGTAAAGACCATGGATTGTTGTCTAGTTGGAGCAGTTGATTTGAAGGGATGGTATCCCGTCGGATCTTTTCGCCTAAACCTACAATAGGGAAATGTTTCTCATTTAAGTTGTTTGCATCATTTCGTTCTAGAGACCCATGACTGCCAGAGGCGGAAAACTAAACTTTAAAAGAACGGTAAGAACAATCCACTCTAGGCATTGGCTCAGAAGTGGCGCCAAACTAAGAGATAAACAAATAAATTTTTATGAGTAAGGGTATTCCTGGCACCGTAGTTGCATTGGAAGTCACTAATAAAGAGAAGGGAAACTTGAGTGGCGTGAACGGTGTGCGTAGTAGTTCGTAACAATGCTAGTCGTCAGGTTGTAGGTTATGACGTCGTTTATGCATTATTTAAGAATGTGAAGTTTAACGAAGTAAGTGATTAATATTTAAGTTAAATAAGTTAAAAAACTGTTTTAATAAATTCGTTTATCCTTTATTCTGTGTGATATTTCAGTGCCTTATTGTTACAAAGAAATGAATATGTGGCCAGCTTCCAAGCAAGTTTAGTGGTAAACTGTTCAAATTGTTCAGTTTAATTGTCCTTGCGTTGGATTGTATTAAAACTCAAAGTTGAATTACAGCTCCAAAAAGAAGATATGTTTTGCATTCGTTATATTTTTTTATTAGAAGTAAATACCACCCAATAGTTACCATAAGACAGTAAAGTTGGTTTCCGTCTCTCGTTGTCCGTAAATATCTGGATTACCGGCCAAAGAATAAGCCAAGCCTTTATCGAAATAAAATGGCTGTAAATGTGTGAAATTACATTTCTCAATACGCTATAATAAATTTATATCAAGAAAATATTTTCTAATAAAACACTGAAACTGCGATAAATTATCATCTGCTTTCTGAGTTTCGGTAAAAGTTTTAAACATATATGTACCATATTAATGCTTTCTTTACGGTGTATAATAAGATTTGATCAAAATCAAGAAACTATCACAATTATTGATATTAGCCTATTTTTACATTTCCTATACTGTATATGAAGAATAATAAAATTACTCTATATGAATGCCTTTAGATTCGATACTACGTGAAAGACCTAGGGGTGCCAATGTGGGTAGGCATCGAGGTTAAACTGTCCCAAGGCTCTAATAGTCCTAGGGCCCAGGCCTTTAAAAGTTTATAATTACCTAACTCTTGAGACTTCGTATATCTCTTATTTAAGTCGAGTCGGACAACATTTTTATTTGCAACAATTCTCGGTAGCGGGGCGTTTTCCTTTGAGAACCCGGCAAAGTCATTGATTTGATGCGGTAAAAAAATGTATAACCTAAACAATAATCTTTCTTTTAATCGAAAGTTTGTTTTATGTAGAAAGCGAAAAAAATTTTATCGGACAAATATTATTGGTCATTTCTGCGCGTCCGACACCCCGAACATGGCAAAGTTATGGCGTCAAAAGATTTAGTACCTAACTGCTGATTTTTTCGGAATCGTTTATAAAATATATATATAACTTTGTATATAAAAGTGGTAACCTTGTCCGACAAAGTTTTCGGGGATATACTTGTTGTCGGACTCCTTAAAGTTAAGGGTTTTAAGCAACCCTTATATTTATGACCTAACATAAATTTTTTATTTTATATTGTTTGTAATAATATTTCAAACACATTAAACCATCTGTCCGACAATAATATTGGGGATTTTCGAAAAAAAAAAAAACGAAAAACATTAGAATATTAGAATATATTAAAAGTAGCATACATTAATTAGTTCTACATTTAAAAATGCAATATTATATGGATATTTGAAAACAAATTACTATGTAGAAACTGATAAAATTTATTTATATATAATGAATAAATATTTAGTAATTATTATACTGTATTTACAAATCAATTTAAAAGAGTTACATTAATGTAAGCTTATAATTATCAAGTACAGTATTGTACAAGTATAGCTGACTACTTCGTTATTAAATTAAAGAATATAAACTCAATATTCTCAATATTAAGCACCATTTAATGTTTATAAAATCAAACTTGCAATCCATTCAAATCGTATGCCAAAATTACCTTCTACATACCATAGGCCAGGTATATTATGTGTCTTTGTACTTTGTGCCTAAAACATCTCCTCTCTCAATAAATGAAAGCGTTTTAGTACGCTTGTAAAATTCCGTTATTAGAGAATTTCCATAGGAAAAATGAGATATTCCAGTGACCCTTATGGTAAGAGTTAAGGTCGGGAGTAGCAAATGAGCACCGATCATGGTCCCCAAAACACGTTTTTGGGTGTCATTAAAATGCATATATGTATATATGTGTTCGCCCTCTAGCGGCCGCACTTTAAGTCCGATTTGGTCCAAATTTGGTACTCATGTTGGTTGTGTACATCGCTCGGACGAGTTCTTTAGCCAAAAAAATTAAAGAACCAGAAGCACGTTTTTTGACCGGAAGTAACTATTTTTTTAGATTTTCCTACGAGAATGAATTTTTTAGACTGGTTTCTAAAGATTTAAACTTAGGATATTATTTTGCACATTTTGCTTTTTTACGCGATCTTATAGCTCGCTTGGTTCTCCCAAAATCGATCAAAACGTAAAATACCATAAATGTACCCGCTTCAAAGCCACATGGAGGATTTTATCTTCTCATCCGAGGCCGACGGACGAGTTTTTATGCTGCGAGTATAACGAAGGCGCGTGAGTAAAAAAAGCTGGAGGCTTAGTCGCAATCAAATTCTACTAATATATTTCGTACACAAAAGCAGCTATTGAGCACCGTCGTGAGTAGACCTATTTCCAATATTGTTGGTTGAGACCCTAAAACACAGGCCTATAAACTTAATTTTGGAAATTTGCTCAGCTCACGTCAGCGGTTCAGCTGCGTGGTCGTATTATTTTGTTATTTTTCTATTCGAACTCCCAATTAAATGAATACAGCTCGTGGTTTAACCTCCAAAAATTAGTAGTTTATCAAAGTTAGCTTTTCAAGCATCGAGTTTGTGCTCTAAACATTTTGCAAAATAGATTGTTTTATGTGTCGTTATTTGAGGGATTCCAATCCTCAATTTAGGCAAAAACGCATAAATTTGTATTTATTTATTTTGGTCGATTAAACGTTGCAATAATGTACGAATATAAGAAGAAGATGGTGCGATAGAACATTTTTTGAGTTTTTTCTATTAAGATAAAAGTTTAGTTTTTTAAATTTTAGTAGTATTACGAAGATCGTGATGTAGAGCTTCTAATAAAATAAAAAAATATTCCACAAGAATAAAAATGTTCAGCAGAAAATTATTTACAGACTTTTTATAATTTTAAAGAACTATTTTCCCTAAAATTTAACGCAGATGACAAATTTCGCAAACGGGTTTGTTATGCCCTTCTAAATGTTATAAATAATATTTTAATACATTTTCAGCTTTAGCACTATATAACTAACAGAAAAATGCGTTTAAATTGAACTGCGCCTCCCGTTTACAATTTATAGATTTATTTCACTTTTTTGTCGGACTAATTATTTGCCCCAATTTTTTTGTTGGACAATTGAATCACTTGATCACAAAACAAGACACTTTGCATACCCTATTTTTGTCCGACAAAAGGTCATAAATATAGGGGTTGCATTAAACCCTTAATTTTAAGGCGTCCGACAACAAGTATGCCCCGAAAAATTTGTCGGACAAGATTACCACTTAGTTATATATATATTTTATAAACGATTCTGAAAAGTCAGCAGTTAGGTACTAAATTTTTTGACGCCATAACTTTGCCATGTTCGGGGTGTCGGACGCGCAGAAATGACCAATAATATTTGTCCGACAAAATGTTTTTCGCTTTCTACATAAAACAAACTTTCGATTAAAAGAAAGATTATTATTTAGGTTATACATTTTTTTACCGCATCAAATCAATGACTTTGCCGGGTTCTCAAAGGAAAACGCCCCCCTACCAAGAATTGTTGAAAATAAAAATGTTGTCCGACTCGACTTAAATAAGAGATATACAAAGTCTCAAGAGTTAGGTAATCATAAACTTTTAAAGGCCTAGGCCCTAGGACTATTAGGGGCCATCTTTGATGACAAACTAATTCTTCAGTGTTTCTTGAGTTAATTTTTTTTTTTTGTAATATCGACATTACAGATTAATTATTCACACCCTAACAAAAGACACTAAACACTAAACTAGGACAGTAAACATATACTTATTTTCAACTTGTAAGGCCTTTTTCTAAACATAGGCTACAAAAAAACTCCCACTAAGATTGCATTTCGTCTGCTGCATTAATATTTCACACAACTCAATGAAACCGCACGCTAAGCAATAAGTGTTGTTTATTCCCGTCGCTATGGTAACGCAGTCATACCGTAAACGCTACAAAACCTAGGTTATTTCATCCATCGTTGAATACGATAATAATTTAACTTTGTTCTGTAACTCTGACCTGTGATTTTTACTTTCGTATGATTACATTATTTTGTTAATATAGTTGCCAATTCAACATTTCCACTATTATTGATCAAATGTATTTCGAAAATTATTTTACCAAATCTACAGTAAATTTAATCTTAGTTCTTTCCTAATGTAAAGAAAACGACGTAAGAAGGTGCAGTCTAGTTTTATTAAAAACCAGCTTGTAGTAAGCCTTGGCTCGTATAATAAGCGACGGAATGTGACATTTAATCTTCCGTCTAATATTTAGTGCTCATTGACATTATACCTCTATAACTTTCTTCAAATATACATGTTTAGTATGGGTACCACATTTGTCAACAATTAGTTATGTCAGGTTAGATTTTTAGGATGTAATCCTCCAATGAAGGACCAATGATGAATCTCCTAGCACTTCAACTTTAGGTTTATCGAGTTTCTTTTGTTGCCGCCCTTGACTGGTTAGAAACTTGTACCCTTTGTGAAGTCAAGGATTTTCTTCCCAAGTTCGAGTATTCTTCACCTCCTGGTTGCTGGATTCCAAAGAGCCTTCTCCATCTTTCCTCCAACATCAATTAAAGATGACGTTACTCGCAGACTCTTTGGTTTTTTTGACAGATTTGGTTACCGTCCTAGGATCCTACTGTTGCTAGATGTTTCCTGATTTGACCATGTCCAGTTGAGTGTGATAGCTCTTCTGAGCTGATGTGGGTTTAGTTTTATCAGAGGCTTAGATTAGTGCTTAACTTTGTGCGAGCAAAGATAGTTTGCACCATTGCGCGGATAATAAGGCACATGCGGCATCATGCGGTGTATGGATGGATGCTTTCTTCACAAAGGCGTCTGTCATTCCCTTGCACGCCACGGTGTCCTGCCACCCATCTTAAGTCCACTATCTTCTTCGGGGAGAGTTTGGATAGTTATGAGAGACATTCCTTCACCAGTGTGGGTGTGATTTGTACTGAGTTCAGCGCTGTACTAACTGTTGGAAAGAAGTAAGACTTGTCTATATCTATAACCTTTCTACAATCTTAAGTGGGCCAAGACAGTAAGTAATCTAGGCTCACACTAATATTTTGCATCATGGTAACGTGCTGTATACACTGTAGCCCGAATTCCTGCTCATACTGTTTGTGTACCATCAGGTTAATAGCGATTGTCGGTATTTTTTCCCTTCCAAATCTTCTCGGTTTCCTAGAATTGCTAAGAAAGGTGTACTAAAGACATACTCGGTGTACATGACGTTGGACACCATGCCTAACACCGAGTTCTTAAATACGGTGTTTATTATATCTAAATGTCGTGCACCAGGACAGTTCCATTCCTTTCTGCCATTTATTCACACTCGTTAGTCTGCATTCAGATTTTCTAGCCTCCGACATTATGTAGATATCTAAAGAAAGGAGTTCAAGAAGCACCTCCATAGCTCCTGTATGGCTGCTTCTAAAATGCATTTGTTGTATAGTTAATAGATTCAATTTCTACATTCTTAAAGTTAACATACTCGTAATAAAGTGAAAACTGTGCTCTTACTAAGTATTATATATCAATATAAAGTTATGTCTATAATTCAGGCTCATAAATAATACAAAATGCGGATGTTCACCATTAATTTACTAAAATTCCATTTTCGGGTATAATTCCGTCAATTCCCTACCATTTTCTTTCTGGTACCGTTGACAATGAAATAATGTATATTTTGTAGCCTATCTTAACCTAAACCAGAAATATGATGTAAAAGGGCAACAAAAACCCAACTGAAGTATTCAAAGTGATATTACTACATATTTCTTTTGAGACTAGGTACATCAACTCAACATGTTATCTAATCATTAAATGTTGTTTCTTTTGATCGGAAAAGTAGCTTAGTTAAATCGCACGGTCTAATAACTCGCAAACGCACAACAACTTTTGTCAAATATATTCACGAACTGACTTTCAGTTAAGTTAAATTAATTTATTGCATATTTATATTACGAGCGTTTAACAGTTATAAGTTCGGATGGATGCAAAATATAAGATTACCGTAATACGTTTAGTCTCTTGGGTTTGTAACGATATGTTGCAATGTCTTTATCTGTAACAGTTGAGAATGATTTCCCGAGAGTTTTGTGGCACAAATAATAAAGTTGTTGGAGTTTATATGGATTGTTACACGGTAAAGCGCTTAGCTAACTTTAAAATTGAAGAAGAAAACCAGAATCCTAACAAGGTTAATCAGGAAAACTATAATTTTTAAAAGTATCCACCTGTATCTACCTAATATTGAACAAGGTAAACTGAAAAGCAACTTAATTCTGACTATTATTTTGCTGCTGAAATGTCAGTTAATGTGAAATTGTGTAACTTAAACCTTTACTGTATAAGAAAGAGTAATACAGAGTGACAATAATTGAGTCTTGAGACGGTGTATTATTTCATATATAAGGAAAATTTTATGGTAGATGTCATTGAGGTACCAACTCTATGTAAAAATGCTATTTTATTAAGATTTCAAAAAATGTATCCGCCATCTTGGATCCGCCATTTTAGGAGTATTTAAACATTTGAGTTACAGCCATTTTGATTTTTTCGTAATTGATTTCGAATGGTTCAACCAAATATCGTTGTGTGGCATATCATTTAAAAGCTTATTTAATTCTGAATCCCAAAAGAATAATAATTAATATTAAAACTAAAATAGTACAGCAAAATGGGACAAAATCGGAAAACACGATTTCGTCGTTTTTGGCCGCCATTTTTAAACGGTTAAAGATATGGATGTGCAAATTTCACCGTTGGTTTTATCTTGAAATTCTACATCGAAATGATGTATCTCATGACCACCTTCCTATTTAAAAAAAACAAAGTTAAATTAAAAATGGCGGATAATATTTTGAAATCTTAATAAAATAGTATTTTTACATAGGGTAGGTACTTCAATCACATCTACCTTAAAATTTTCCTTATGTACGAAATATTAAACCGTTTCAAGAGTTAATTGTCACCCTGTATATAGATACTATCGAGCTAACGCTGTAAAAAGATTTAGGTTAATCTAGGTTAACAGTATTTGTTGAATCATGCAACGTATTCTTTCACTTGCGCATTTAATTCGTATTGATCATCCTAAATCATTAATAAATGTTAACACCATCCTATCTTGTAAATAAAGTCGTCAACCTGTGTTTTTAATTTCAAGGAGTATCTCAGAACATCAATCACTTATGTCACATCACGTGGCATTGAAATATTCAAAGCGACTTTGGACTTTGATAGATTATCTTATCGATCCAGTTCCTTTACACTTTCTTTGCAATTAACTTGGCGAAATCAATTTTGAATTCGCAATTTTCTCCGTTTATAACTTACGAAGTGACACTAGGTGGGAGACAGTTTTTGAATTGTATTTGTAAATAATCTAGTAGTCAGTCAAGTAGAGAATTTTGTCTAAAAAAATGTGGGATAGAAACACATTTTATATATAATGTTTACGTCAAGGCCATGATAAAATCCAAATTTGCATCTTTTAGGATGACGAGGGTAGGACATGCGCGTAGCCTCCTTCATGTTGGCAGTTCGATTTCATTGAGTATTCAGTTTTCCTAGACAAGCACACAAAATGTTGTTTTGACCTAGGAGGAAGATGAGAAATGTTATCAAAGGAAGTCCAAATTCTCAGAAACATTGGTTAGGTAAAATCCTCGGCTTTTAAGAGGAGGTCATAATGAAGGTAACCAATCCGGACTAACTAAAAAGGTAATAAGTAAATATGATCACGAACATAGATTACGGAATACGAGTCACACTGTGGAAATCAACAAGTGTCATTTCAATGTGTAATTCAAGTCAATTCCGTTATTATTACTCCCAACTGATGAACACAATAGACTTAAACAATCTCCACAAACTTTACATTGAAAGTGAATTATTAGAATATCCAAGCAGCGTTAGAAATCCCGTTCTGACAATCAATGACATAAACTGCACCGGTTATGAACTAAGACCTGTATACTGTATGTTTAGGGATTCAATCTGTTTTAAAATTAAAGAAATTTTATCAATTCATATTTGAGTGCTTTTAGTAAAACCATTAATTATGTTTTTCTTTGTCTGTGGGCCACGATGGCCGTGGTTGTTAAGGCGTCAAAGCTTTATCAATCGTCATGGCAACCATCAATGGAAAAGTTCCGGGTTCAATTCCCATTGACCCCGAATAATTTTCTAAATGGTTTCTTAACAGACATCGTTGGCTGTGCTTCGGATTCCACGTAAAACTGTAGGTCCCGTCTTCATTAGCCTTAAGTGCAAAACAGTAGGACGTTAAACAAAAAAAATCTTTGTCTGCTGTGACACTGTAGTCAGCGGCATGACTGTAGAATTGGGTAATAAACTCCAACTCACTAAAAGTTATGGTGCACCATTTAAGTTTATTTGAACAGCGATGACCATGTTAGTCCATATTATAAACAATTATATCTTTTAAAACATGATTAATCTAGATCTTGTTTGAACTACATTGTATGCGGTCTTAAAAACTAGAGTGACGAGTTACTTGACAAATAAGTTAGTTCTTTCCTCAGAATATAGTTAAAAAATAAAGAAATAGGTCGACAATGCTAATAATTCCCAAGCACAGAACTGACATACATAGTAAATGTTTTACCGTAACGAAATATCGCTTGTGGGACTAGTTACTATATCCACTTAAAACTATTGCTGCCCATGCTCAGTTTGTAAAATCATTAAAGCTGTACCGTATTTCATGAATGGTATGAACATGAACTGATATCTTTACTGAGGGTGTGTAAAAAAGGAAAATGTTCATTTAAATTTTATGATTATGATGGTCAATGTTGTTAATAAGTAGTTTATTGTTTTATTTCAATAAATGTGTTTTAAATTCATACATTTTTTAATGTTACTGAAACTAAAAAAAAATTTTGTTTATTTGAAATTTTTATTTATCTAGAATTTCAGCGTTTTTTGAAAGTTTTCTTTGGTTTTATTTTGTATTTTTGTTAAAATAGATCAATTAATTTTTGTTTTGTTATGCTTAACTTTAGTTTATAATTATGTATGCACTCTACTATTGTGTACCACGTGTTAAGTAGAAGAAAGGGTCATAACTTTGTCCTAAATAAATATTTTAAATCAAACACAGTATTGATTTCAACATGTTAATTGATTTTGTTAAAACACTCAAACAGAAGCAGTTGATAATGCAGTTTGCCTCGATGACTCACCTCCGTCTAAACAAATTTATAAAGATTGAAGGTTGAAGAACAAACAAAAACGATAATCAAATATATCTTTAACTTTTGTATCCAGATACAGCAAGTAGAGAAATCTAATATTCACCTGGCCTAACAACTTTTACAAAAAACTAACAGTTACAACTGAAAAAAAAAATTAAAACTGCTCGGCGTGATGTGAAGAACAGACTTTGCAGTTTAAAAAAGTAAATTGAAATCGTTAAAACAGATGATGCTCCAGTAAGCGGATGAAAAAGGAATGTTATTTGGCGTTTTATTTCCTGCTTTAACTCATTTTCTGAAATTACTCGATCTTGTTAAGTCTTTTTGATAACAACTAAAAATAAAATACAATAAATGTTTCTACAATTATGCGGTGATATTTATCTGGGTAGTCACTCAGTGGTAAAGAGGTTATTAAATATTTATTTTCTCCCCTATCCACATTAAAATTATGTACTTTGTTTCTTACAAAAAGTATTCGGAACTCATCTTTAGAACTCTCTATGAACAAACTGTCATCCGTCGAATCTGCCTCGGCCTCGTTCAGAATAGGAACTGGAGCCGTACAGTGGTGGGTAGTATGTGCCATTGTTGGTCCTTTGAGGTGTCTTGTGTGTGCCTATGTTATTTCTCTGTCCCTGTTCCTCTATACTGTCCGCGAGAGATAAGAAACCCCCTGAGCTCTGGCCTATTCAAAAATTGCAAGCGCTTATCTGAGTCGGCGCTCAGCTCACGTTGCACACGGCATTCTGCGGTCACATTCACTGTGGCAAAACATGTAAAATAGCCAATTGAGATTTTACTTTATTGTAGCTATTTAATTGTGTTAATAGTGTTGAGAAAACCATTAAGGTTTGATAAGCCTTCCACTTTTAAAAAGTAACTTGTATTACAGTACAGGAATACTAAAAAAAAGTTTGTTATTAAGAAAGAATGTTGTTACTGTAAAAGTTTGTACAGTTAGGCAGTAAGAAAAACCGTTATTGTATTTACAAGTAAGATTATATTTACACTTATGTACATATTGTTCACAAGTTCTTTAATTACTATACAATATTAAATTGTAAACCATTTTAAATTTATATATAAAACTAGCAAAAACTTGTTGATAGGCCTACTAAAAAAACTGATATACAGTAAATCCCCGACATTCGCGGGCTTGGTATTCGCTGTTTTGATTATTAGCGGTCGCTAAAAAAGAAAAACTACTGTATTAAATAGCAGTAAAGTACATGTAAAATTCGTAAATTATTTCAGTGTTTGTACTGTATTAATTATTGTATAAATTTAATAACATTGTATAAATACCACGTCGTTGAAACACTCACAAATACAACAAAACATACAAGATGGGATTTCCCTACAATACACCTCTGCGTGGACTTATGCAAATGAAGGTCAATGGCTTACTGTGATTTAGTTGGATACATCAATTTAGTGTATCCAATTTAGTGTAAAAGAATTAATTAAAATTGCAGTAAAATATTTTTAAAGAAATTACGTTTTTAACTATGTTTTAGATTATCACTTAGCATTAGCTGTTACGTGTTATTTGATATAACGTTGCAGACGAAATTATTGAAACTATTAATTTGGTCAAATTACTAGCAGACTGTTTAGCAAGGTATTTATTTAATATTACGTTGCAAACGAGATTACTTTATAAAATGTTACCATGATTATCAAGTAGGCTAATATTGTCTGCAGCGCTACTTGAATATTCCAAGAAACACCTTTACTAGCAAAATACATTAAAACAAACATTTTCAGAATGATGAGATATAAATAAATAAATATATAATATATAAATAATAATAAGATTTAAACTTAGAGTACCGGTAATTACAGATAACTCAAAATTTAAAAACACCAAATTTTAAGTACTCAGCTTCAAATCAAACTAAACATTTAAAAACATTATTTATTTAATGTAAGAGTTGCAAGCGAGATTACTTTATGTTAAAAAGTTACCAAGGTCCTCAAGTAATTTCTTCTGCAGCTTTCAGTTAATATATTTTAAAAAAAATCTTTACTAGCAAAATGCACTTAAAATTTTCAGAATAATTAGATATAAATAAATATATAATATACAAATAATTATAATCAAATTTAAACCTAGAGAGTAATAAAATTATTGATGACAAAAATAAGAAATAAAACATAGCTTTCCGTGGCGGACTGGTCTAACCCTTGTATTCTATATCCCTGCACTTAACGGCTGTTCTACAGGGATTCCACATTAGCAGAAACAAAACTATGGGGCGCGAAATGTTTGGACAACGCGTAGCGCCTGCAAATGCCGTGCGGTAACATACAAACACTGCTGCATACCGTCCTGGCTCAGGAGACTTCTTATCTTTCTCGGACAGTAGTTATATGTTACTGACTACTCTGTTCTTGTATTCTAGTTCTGTTCGTATATAGAGGAGCCACAAACTAGGACTGTGTCTGGTTTACCTTTTAGAAAATACTATG
Source organism: Philaenus spumarius (assembly GCA_018207615.1). Taxonomy (NCBI): domain Eukaryota; kingdom Metazoa; phylum Arthropoda; class Insecta; order Hemiptera; family Aphrophoridae; genus Philaenus; species Philaenus spumarius. The sequence continues at coordinate 24,246 of JAGFPH010006361.1, forward strand.
GGAAATATAAATAGGTAAGGTATCGTTTCATAAAAAATGTATACAAATCTATAATTGTTATTACTAACAGTTTTTATGTAATAAAAGTAAAAACAATTCATATTCACAGTTAGAAATCTATATATATAACTAGTTGAATTAACTGTTTTATTTGAAACTATTATCTTTGTTATTATTTAAGTTTTGTATCCTTTTCACATTGTATTGATTGTCACCAGGTTGGTGAACATTAGTAAATATATATATATATATAACAGACAAAAAACTCAATAATAGCAATAATGATAATTATTACATTTAAAACAATTTACTACGTAATTGTATACGCTAATTTAATAATATTGTATTTTTTTATCAATCCAAACGTTTTTGAGTAAATTGGACTTTATTTTTAGATTATGCATATAATGTGGATTCTTATACCTATAATTTTGTTTAGTAACAAATATTAAATTTTTTAAATGTTTTATGATTCATCTTTATAGATAATTATTTACACAAGATTAAGTAAACCCTATAATACATTGTTTGGATTTAGTTTACTCAAATCCAAAATTTGAAGAGAAAAAATGGACATAGTGTCCTTTACCTCCGAGGTAGAAATATATAAATACCTTTACTAATGCTTCACTATTGCTTGATTTCATTTTAGTGGTAGTTATCCCATTCCATCGTTTTGTTTTAAGTAATCGATTGCAAATGTATTTTTATATCAATTAAGAATAATAGTAAATAATTTTACATTTATAGTTTGTAGAAATTTAGTGTAATTTATGTTTATTGTATAGGGGTAGCTTGTATTTAAATCTTTTTGTTTGTAATGACCATATTCTTTTAGTACTAATATGTGTAAATTGTGAAATATGTAGTGAAATTAATTAGTTTAGTAGTTTTTGAGCTTATAGAACAAGTAAGTGTACGAGTTATTATTTAATTTGAATGGTAGTTACTTCATTTCATCCCTTTGACTTAAGTAATCAAATAGTTTTGTAGATCCATTAAAAATAATATTACATATTACATAATTTTAGCTTTATAGCTTGTAGGAAGTTAGTTTAATTTATATTTACTGTATAGGAGTTGCAACCCCATTTCAACCCCTTTTAATTGTGAATCTAAACCATCTAGGGACCCACTCAAACATACACACAAAATTTAATCAAAATTTGTCCAGTCGTATAACAGGATTTCAGTGACATAAACGCTTACAGAAGAATTATATACATAATGATAAATAAAACAACTATTTGTTACACTTTTTGTTCACTAACAAACATGAATCTTCTTTTGTATCGCTTTTTCTGCTCTTTGTTAACTTTTAATTCTTATTTACACCGATAAAGTAGGCTATACAGTAAAGCAACAGAGGTCTTTATGTTTTTATTGGTGTTATACCACTGATGCCAAACGCAACAAACATAAGATGAAGGTACTCTGTTTTCCCCTCCTCTCAGGACATATTCCTACAGTGAGGATACTGTGGCTATATAGTTTTAACTACTCAGTTCTAGAATTCTCAGTTCTAGGTTTATTATTTTTAGGTTAGGTTACAAATCAAGCCTTGGCACCTAGGTTATGTTTCCTCTTTAGTTGTTATAAGTTATCGGAATAAGATTTTTTAACGTGATTTATTTAATAATAATTAGATAAGTCAATACTGCTTTCGGAAAAAAAGTTCTACATTGTGTACAATTTCTAATACCTGGATTAGCGGAACTATAATCACTCCAACAATAATCTCGCGTGAAACCTGTATATTCCCAGCGTTGGGGACTTTACATTATACAGGTTTCAGTGCACAATGAGTATAAACTCTGGGTGAATTTTATATTTGTGCCGCAAAACTCTCGGGAAATCATCCGCTCTGTTACAAATAAGCTTCATCAATATCGTTAGAAAGGGTATACGAGAGGTATGGATCGTTACCACAGTTAAGTTGTTTTATTTTACGATTCCCCAAAGGAATGATACCAGTCGATGCTTTGGACTTTAATCAAGTTTTAATAAAACGGTATTGATGAAATTACACAAAGAGGCCTAATCTGGTCTATTTAGTACCGCTTGCTTTAAATAGAACCACTTGATGGTAAGGTGTTAAATACTAGTATTTAAAGATAATATAGTTGAAGTTATTATACAAATTATATCTGCTAGGATCCATGAAGTAAGTTTTAGTACAATTTTCTGCCAATCCTAACGTAACACTTTCACTTAAGTTTGTCGACGCGTTTAACAAAATTTTAATAATAAGACCAAAGTCAGAAAGAAACAAGAAAATATCTGGGCGGGATTTACCTTCACTGGAAAAGAAACATATAAAATGAAACAATTTTTTTTGGGAAATTCAATGTTAAAACTGCTTTTAATACGAACAACACCATAAAGAAAAGATTAAGCAAGTCTATAGAAGAAAGGGAAACATACGACAAAAATGGAGTATATAAAATAAAGTGCAAATGTAACGCAAAATATATAGGCCAATCAGGACGAAAATTAAAAACAAGATTTAGGGAACATATTAGATCTTATAAATATGAAAAATAGATTCAAATTACGCAACACACTTATTAAATGAAGGTCATATGCCATATGAAATGAAAGAATCAATGAAGCTCTTACACCAAAGTAACAAAGGAAGACGGTTAAATGTAATGGAAAACATGGAAATTTTCTAAAAATGAACGGAGAAAATATCATTAATGAACAAATTAACAGTTAATCAGAAATAACTTTCCAAACTCTAAAATTGTTGAAAATATTTATAAAAAAAAGAAAGAGTAGATTTATATTGCATAACGTGTTACATAACGTGTTTGTTGCATAACATATTACATAACAGATTACATAAGCAGCACCGGTAGTAGGAGGAGGGGAGTGGCTAACTATATCTAGACGATTCCATAACGGATGAATCCAGTACTGAAAATTGAAATAGGTCTCGATAATGGAGGAACTCCGAAACGCGTCGACAAACTTAAGTGAAAGTGTTACGTTAGGATTGGCAGAAAATTGTACTAAAACTTATAATATAGTAGTGTTAATGCTATGGTAGTTGTTATAAGTACAGTAGATGTAGACAAATGTCATACCGACATGCTGGCAGGGCCGTCGGCAGAAATCTCAAGGCTTGTCATAAATGAATACTGTGGGTAACCATTTTAGACCTACAGTTTATTGCATTACAATAAGCCTTATCTTAATTTCTTAAAGTTTCCTTCCTCGAATTGGGTTAATCGTGAGTTTAAAATATGTAAAGCCCAAACTAGTTTAAAATAATTCGACCACGCAGCTGAACCGCTGACGTGAGTTGAGCGAATTTCAAAAATTAAGTTTATATGTTTTAGGATTTCAACCGACTATTTGGTTGGACTAATTGTTCTAATCATGAAGGCGCTGAATAGCTGCCTCTGTCCTCTCCTGCCCCGGCTCACGTGATGCTTCGTTCTACTCGCAGCGGAAAAACTAGCATTGTGAGTTTACACCTCGTCCTTGAGGCCTCGGCTTATGGACTACTTCTCTTCGCTCGCAGAGTACAACTTGGCCGTTGGGCCTCAGATCGGAAGATGCCCCACGGTAAAACCCCCACGTGGATTTGAACCGGGCAATTATGGTATTTTATGTTTTGGTCGATTTTGGTAAGGTAGTGTAAAAAAACAAAATGTGCAGAATAATATCCTACGTGTAATTTGTTAGATAAAACTCTGAAAAAGTTTCGTTCTCGCAATAAAAATCTAAAAAATAGTTACTTCTGGTCAAAAAACTTACTTCCGTTTGTTGAATTTTTGGCTAATGAACTCGACCGAACTTAGACAAGCAACATGTATACTAAATTTGAACCTAATCGGTCTTAAAATGTGGCCGGTAGAGTGTGAACACACACACATATATATATAAATATATAGTTTTTAATGACACCCCAAAACGTGTTCTGGGGACCATGATCGGTGCTCATTGACCACTCCCGACCTTAGGTCTCACCATAAGGGTCACTGCAATAGCTCATCTTTCCTATGGAAATTCGCTAATGAGTTTCTAAATCTACATAATTCATATCGGTCCACAAATGATGAAAATTTCTGTTGCAGTGGTAATAGGGTGCAACGTTCCGTGGCATTTCAGTAATAGGTTGCAGAAACCTATTAAATTTGCAACGTATTAACGAGGGACGAGAGTGGATTGTACTGTCACGGTCGCCGAGGTGTATTTGATGTAACTATTCATTTGGTAATCGAGTAGCTCGTTGCGGGAAAGTTACCAGCTGCCCGTTTTGTCAAACAGCATTATTATTGTCAATGTAGGGATTATTTTCTCCAAGGTACTATTTCATAATGTAACGTTACAAATGTGATTACTTGACGGTAAAGTAATATCGCCTGCAGCGTCATGTTGACTATCGATTAATCCAATTGTGTACATTTTAGAATTATTCGAATTTAAAATTAACGTTACATTACAGACTATAAACTATTCAAAGTTTTAATATCGATTATTTCAACTATGCAGTATCAGTTCAGTTCATTTTTGTAAACACTGTTAGGGGCAAGACTTTTTACCCGGGTTCAAACAGGTTAAATTTGTAAAGAACAGATCAATAACAAAAAATCAGTGGTTCAGTGGTAATACTTACATTGATTTATTTGCAAGCCTTTGCATTTATAGAAAACATACAACCTATGACGTTAGCCAACACTTGTGCTACGTACATTTCCATTACTAGATACTACGTTCGTAAGACAGCCTGAATTGAGATGCCGGTAAAAAAAGGTACTGTATTTACTTCTGTGAAACTTTAACTCCAAACTCAATGTGGTTCTATTTATAGACTCAAGTACTTTGTTTACTCACTCAGATCTCGCTCTTCTGCAGAAACGGCCTCGTCCGATGCTCTCTGTCGAAGATCCCAAAACCCGTGAAGTCCTTCCCGCAAGATTGATTCGTCATACGCTGTTCAGCTCCCGGCTCGACACACTTTACAAAACTTGAGCTAACTCGTGGCAGACTGTTCTAACTGTCGGATTCTCCCGTACCACATTGGCCTCGAATCTAGGTCAAACCTCATCTTAAATACACCCCCTAGATTCCGTATGATCCAGTTTACAACGCTCTTCATTGTAACACTAAAAACACTTCTGCTAAGCTCATCCTTCCTTGTTAGCGAATTTCCATAGGAAAAATCAGCTATTCATGGTGCTTATGGTGAGACCCAAGGTCGGGAGTAGCAAATGAGCACCGATCATGGTCCCCACAACACGTTTTGGGGTGTCATTAAAATTCATATATATATATATATATTGCAGCGGATAAACCTTATGCAATGCGTGAAAAATTGAGTTTTGTTGAAAAACTGCAAAAATCAAGATTTCATAGCAGAAGTTGAGGTACACCCTATACTTAACTAGATTAGAATACGACAAGTCC
>JAGFPH010006361.1:29673-41943 GCA_018207615.1 Philaenus spumarius
ATAGCGTCGGGGCTACGTTGCAGAGTTGGCTCCCGAACGTCATTAAACAGGTCTGTCGTTGCAGAGTTGACGTCGCAACGTGGGGACAAAAGGAAAACAAACTTCCACCCCCAGCGTCGTGCAACTATTGCTTCGTTACAATATATATACATATATACATATATATAGTGTGTGTGTGTGTGTGTGTGTGTGTGTGTTCGCACTCTAGCGGCCGCATTTTAAGTCCGATTTGGTTCAAATTTGGTACACATGTTGGTTGTCTACGTCGCTCGGACGAGTTCGTTAGCCAAAAAAATCCGACAACCGGAAGTGCGTTTTTTGACCGGAAGTAACTATTTTTTTAGATTTTTAAAACAAATCTACGAGAATGAATTTTTTTTAAAGCTTTTTCTACAAATATAAATGTAGGATGTTATTCTGCACATTTTGTTCTTTTACGCGGCCTTATAGCTCGCTTGGTTCCCCCAAAATCGACCAAAACGTAAATTACCATACAAGTACCCGATTCGAAGCCAAGTGGTGCAAACTCGCGAGGCCACTAGGCGCAAACAAATTCTACTAATATATTACGTACACACAGACAGCTGTTCAACGCCTTCGTGAGTAGACCTATTTCCCAAATTGTTGGTTGAAACTCTAAAACATAGGCATATAAACTTAATTTTGGAAATTTGCTGAACTCACGTCAGCGGTCCAGCTGCGCGGTCGAATTATTTTTCAAATTAAATTTGTACAAATTGTGCGTAAACATTTTAGATGTTTTAATACAAACTTTGAAAAGTAAAGGTTCTTTATTAATAAAATAGAACTTGTCTGCACCAAGCGGGGACGTTAATTTATAAACGGCTCTCGTATACATACTATTTTAATAAAACTATTTGTAAGAAATAAATAACACCTCATACAGTGAAAACATAACGCATGAACTAGTTGTATTTCATTGCAGCAGTGATACAATATAAGCAATAATAGATTCATTCTATGTGTTATATATTATTAACATATTTATAAAATATTTCCATGATTAAAATTGTTATCAGTCTTATGTCGTTTACGTTTTTTCAATTATGCAGACATCTTCAAACATTTTCTGGTATAACATCATCGCTGCTTCTTATTGAAATTCCTGCAAAAACAAATAAAGAATTAGTGTAACAAATTGCTGTTGAAACATTAAATTTGAATGCATTTTTATATCTTATTTCGTGTGTTTATATGTTTATATAGTGAATATTTTACTATATAAGTTGCGCTTTGCATAAGGGCGTCGTAAAATTCATTTTTGATAGGTCTTACCGTTGGAGCCGCAATAGACATACACATGGTTCACCATTTCTCCAATATTAAAAATAAAAATATCTAACTTTCTCCCAGTCTGTTACATGTTAAAATATACAAGTTTAATATTTCCAATTTCTAGTTTATCCGAAGTAGTTTAGAATTTGTATATGAGAGTTAGTCGCACAGACGGTTGCACAGAGATATCAGTATTAAGAATTGTTAAACTTACCTGATATACAACTTTAGAAACCTTCTGCTGGAAGAATGTATATAACTTTAACAGACTTCTTTCCAGGCGGGTAGATGTGTTTCCAGATAGAAGTTGGCTCTGATAACAAATAAGAAAATCGTATTAAAAAACTATTTACTTTTAAATATTACATTATTAAAATAGTTAAGTTTCGTTTAGTCAAGATGTGAAGTTATATTCGGTGATTGTAATTTTAATCAAACAGAAGTCAGTAGCGATACTGTTTTCAATATGCCGTGACCAAACAAAATACAAACGAATGCAGACTATTATATACACAACAAGTTACAAGACAATGTGTCTTTAGACAACTAATAAATTATTTCTACAATATATTTAACTGACTATGCTGACATTAGAGTAATATATAAAAATAAACATACTTTCCAACACAATAGAAACGGTAAATGCACCGATAATCGTACAAGCTGCGAGGAACTTGAATGCACCGTGCATGATCGAATGGTTGAATAAAATGTTGTATCCATAGTTACATGTTTAAAATATAGAGACAAAATTTAAATCCGTTTACATTGTTGGTAATAAATGTTATATAATTTTACTAAATATTGATGAATTTTCTTTGAACAGAAAATGTTTTTACGAAAACAAACCAGTACGTTTTATTAACTTACTATAATTATTGCAATTTTGTCAATTCAAATTTATACAGCGGCCCAATAAACTTAAATATGGTTTTATACAGAAAAAGTTTTATTAGCGAATTTCCATAGGAAAAATGAGCTATTGCAGTGGCACTTATAGTAAGATCTAAGGTCAGGAGTAGCAAATGAGCACCGATCATGGTCCCCAGAACACGTTTTGGGGTGTAATTAAAAATCGTATATATATGTATATATTTATGTACGTACGTATTTGTGCGCACTCTAACGGACGCATTTTACATCCGATTTGGACCAAATTTGGTACACACATTGGGTTTTTAAGTCACTTGAACTGGTAGGTTAGCCAAAAAAATGGACCGGAAGTAGTAACTTTATGTATATATGTGTGCGCACTCTAACGGACGCATAATACGTCCGATTTGGTCCAAATTTGGTAAACACGTTGGTTGTCTAAGTCACTTGGTTGAGTTCGTTACCCAAAAAAATTGACCGGAAGTATACCACATTTTTGACCGGAAGTACCATGTATATAGGTGTGCGCACTCTAACGGATTCATTTTATGCCCGATTTGGTCCAAATTTGGTACATTAGTTGGTCTTCTAAGACGCTTGGACGAGTTTGTTAGCTAAAAACATTTACCTAAACTAGACCAAATTTTTGACCGGAAGTAACTTTATGTATAAGTGTGCGCACTCTAACGGACGATTTTGTCCAAAGTTGGTACACAGGTTGTTTTTCTAAGTTGCTTGGACGAGTTCGTTAGCCAAACAATTTTACCTAAACTAGACCAAATTTTTGACCGGAAGTATCATGTATATAATTGTGCGCACTCTAACGGACGCATTTTATGTCCGATCTGGTCCAAATTTAGTACACAGGTTGGTTTTCTAAGTCGTTTTAATGAGTTCGTTAGCCAAAAAAATTTACCAGAAGTAAACCAAATTTTTGACCGGAAGTACCAATTTTTTGAGATTTTTCATACTAGAATTAAATTTGTTTGAAGTTTTCTTTAAAAAATAGACATACGAGGAATAATTCTGCACTTTTTATTTTTTTACGCGACCTTATAGCCCATCTGATTCCCTCAAAAACAATCAAAACGTAAAATACCGTAAAAGTACCAGAATTAAATCCACGGCTTTTACCGTGGTGACCGATGGCAATATATTTGGTACATGCTGGCAGCACCTTCGTGTGTAGATCAATATTCCAAATAGTTGATTGAAACCCAAAAACATATATTTAATTTAATTTTGGAAATTCGCTCAACTCACGTCAGCGGTTCAGCTGCGTGGTCGAATTATTTACTTCCATATCTGCTTACGAACGGAATACTTTTACATACAAACTACTATCTGTAGCAACAAATAAAAGTAGTAGTTCTGTGAACGGTAGACCTCGCTCGTTGAAATAACAAATGTGGTTTTGAGCTTAGGTAAAAATAGTGTGCCAGTAAGGAAGTAAGCAGAAGGTTTAGCCAGTGAAACATTATTTTGCAATTCCCGCGATTCCGGAGTTTCTAATTCTTGTTTTTTTTCTTTTCTTGAGCTTTAACCGCTAAAGAATTTCTTTTAGGGGGCATTGTGTTTTATTTAGGTTAATAATGCGTAAGGTAGCTAAAAATAACGCGTTATTGAGAGAAAACATAGAATTAAATATTTACATACTTAAATAACTAAAACTTAACAATGTATTTACAGTTCCATATCATATTCCAATATTAGAAATAATGAAAACAAACGATATTAAAGCGCCGTGATAGTGATCTCAACCCATGTATCAACACGTCCCACGCTATCCAACGGTCATTTTTTTTATGTCCTTTATCGCCGCGAGGTTTCATTTGTTTCATCTCATTTTGTAATTCAAGTAAAGCTAAGTCAAATACTTTTCAGAAATAATAATTTACAAGTATACAGTTCAATTCTTTGATTTATCCTCTACACTTTCTTATAATAATATGTCATTTTTGGGCAAAGGATATATTAATAAATTAATATTCAAAACAGGCCTAGTTTTGTTAGCAGTCTTGTAGTAGGAACATAAAAACTGGTGTTTTCAAAATAAGAAATTTTAAATTGATAAGTATTGTTATATTATTTAGTACTAAATTACAAAACTTTTTTAGATTTATAAAAAAATTACAAAAAATCTTTACTACCTTTTATGTAGGCCTAAAGTTGAACTTTCGTTACTGAACATGCTTGTTTCTTGAGCTAATAACTTTGTTAATTTTACTTAAATAATTTTTTTACTGGCATATATGAATTCTTTGAACCTATATCTACAAAAAAGCTATGGAACACTTTTGAATTGGTTTAGAATAAACGTATAAAAACATGGTTGAAATACAAAAACTTGGATGATTTTTAACAAATTTGAAGTTTACGGCCATTTTGTGAGCTTACCGTTAGAGCTACGGAAAAAATCAAGAATACAATTTTGTTGTAAATCAAATTTGCTACGCTCAAAATGTTATTAGTTTTTAAATTCGACTTGCGGTTAAGCCACAAACTGGCTTTGGAAATAAGCTTACACTGATAGAAACGGTGAGGACGCCCTTTTTATTTGAATAAAGGGGTTAAAAATGAAACATGGAAAAAACCGTATATATATACATGGATTGGCCTAGGAATAAGGAACATTCATGCAAAAAATCATCAAAATCTGTAAAGGCGTTTGGCCGTAATCGTGAGACACACAGACGAAATGCCGAACGGTCGAGCTAAAACGGAGACCTCGCTTCGCTCGGTCAATTAACCTAACTGACTCAAATATATCTCCTACCCCATCTATTCGTAACAATACAAACATCAATTAATTTATTTCTAAGAGTAATAGATAATAGGCTAGTAATAGTTTGGAGTCTATTTAATCTATTGGACATTACAAAATGAAAGGCGTGGAATTTGACCTAATCGGACCTTTCCCAGTCCAACTTTGCTCCACTTCGCTGTCGCTTAACGTTAAGAAGATAATTTCGTGTCCTAAGGAACATATTAATGTGGTAATTTTCTGCAATACATAAATAATATTATATATTCTATTTTATTAATTAACTCTCAACTCTACGGTTGAGTAAAGGCTAAAGGGTTCTTAAGTATTTGTATTTAGTTATTAAAGCTGATTTAATTTATAAGCTGTTTATTCATTTGACTGTGTACAACTGCTTGATCTTGTTATAAATATCAAAATGGTAACAAATCGGCCTGTGTATAAATCATCGTCAGTTTGAGTGGTATGACGAAGGGGCACAGTACTCAATTGAGTAGTCTCAGACAACTCAAATTGTTTTCAATACTTCACTAACTACTAGTTAAACTTTTTCAACCCAATATTTGATGTATCTCTACAAATGGTCACAACTTCAAATAATACTAAATATGTTTAAAATACAAAATAAAACTCTTTATTTTCTTCGTTAAGTGGAACTCACAAATCGTTATTAATAAATATTAACAGTTCACAAAATGTAATAACTTATCGACTGTTGTTTCAAGGGAATTGAAAAATAAAACAGCGAAACTAACTTCGTATACCGCGGGAAAATACAGTTTAATAAACTGTGGTAAACTCGGGGGAAATCTTTGAGGACCGGTACAAATCAAAGTATTTAATCAAGACGGGAAAAGTGGGAAAACGATAAGTTTTGTATTTCCCTTGAGGATTTGAAATGTTACTTTTGTTTTTAGGTTAAAGTTTGTTTTGTTGCACTTAAATAATCTATCATTGTCTGAGGGTAATGAAAGCAATTTAAAATGTTTTATTGACCTTCATAAAACACAAATGTGGTTGAACACAAATATTATAATATCACCCAAAAAATAATAAAATATATAAAGTATTACATGTTTGCATAGCTTCAAAAAATCTGTTTGACTTTTATCGGTAAAACTAGAGTTTACGCTAGTACGCATCGTTTGCTAACATTAGGTAAACTCTTTCGTAGGCTGTAGTTATAATTATAAGTACATAGTTTGAAACACAGTTGGGTTACAACTAACTAAAATTATGAATATTATAAAAGTGTAAGCACTTTGCCTGTCAGGTCCGTTTCCATTTAATATGGACGCAAATATGTTCGTGCTACCAACATGCCTATTCAACGCCTATATATTGCCCACCATATTGTCGCCACCGTCCTAAAGATTTTACGTTTCACCGAAATGTTAATAATTGTATATAAGTCAAGCTTAGGCTATATATAAGCTATGTGATGGTAATTACATCGTTCGCTTCGTCATTTTGTTCTGCAGGTAGTGATATAAAGAAAATTAAGACAATTGTAAATATTCGGCAATTTCTTTGGGAATCTTTCCAATTGTGTTTTTGTCAAGAACCTGATTAATGCAAACTCCCTTACAGAAACTTACAAAAAGCAATTGGTGGTCTCAAGCAAATATATATAAGCAAATAATCAATCTTATTATTTCGAACTCTTGGTCATTCGTTATTGTAAATACATAATCTTTATTAGTCTTTAAGTTTGCCTTTTATACTAGAAACACTGAATTTTTATCCTGAACATAGTTTATATTAAGGTTAAATAGTTTATAACATTTTGATCCAGTTGGGATATAACAAACTCACAAAAAGTTGAAGGGTCCTGGTAAACTAACTTAAAAGATTGTGAAAAAGTAGGCCTAGGCTTAATGTTGACAAGATAGTCTAAATTTAATCTCAAATTCGATCTAGACAAAATAATTTAAAAACAAGTAAATTCACTTCAGGAAATAGTAGATAATAAAGAAATAACGATAAACACTCATATTATAACTAAGTAATACTTAACTTACCTTTTACTTTCTCCACCCTATACGTAGTATATGGAGAAAGTATTGTTTTCGTAAAAACGTTCGAATTTGAATTTTCAGTTGAATTATCTGTTTTGGTGCTCCCAGAACCCCAAAAAATTGTTTAGTGCAATTATCTGTGTTGGTGCTCCCTGAACCCAAAAATATTTTTAGTGGAATTTTTTGTTTTGGTGCTCCCTGAACCCAAAAAAGTGTTTTTAACGTGGTGTCTGTCTGTCAGTGTGTCAGTATGTATACACGACCAGAGGGGACACTATTGGTCCGATTTTCATGAAATTTGGTATGTAGGTACTAAACCCTAATATCTCCAGGCGTTTTTTTCATTTTTTGGAATTTTTAATTTTTAAGGGTAATTTACCCCTAAAAACCAATAAAAAACGACAAAAATGCAAATTTCTCAAAAACGGCTCTAACGATTTTGATCAAATTTTCAGTATTTATAGTGCTTAAGATGCCAAACAAAATGACACCATCCGCTTTTATCAAAACTTCGGCGTTTCATAATTATGGGGAAATGTTAAAAAATAAACAAGTTTATGTTGTCAATCTACCATCACGGCAACGGCCGCAAGGGATAGCACAACGGTAGAGAAGACGGCCAGTAATTCAAAGGTCGCGCGATCGAATCCCGCCTGGGACATTAACTTTTTTATACGATTGACGTAGGTAGAATATTATTTTTTTGTTTTGTTCTAAAAAGTAGTAAATAAAATGATTAAAAACAATATTATTTTGACTACAGTAAGTTGGGAGAAAGTTTGTGTCAGTTAACTGATACCGTTTATTTATATATAAATCAAGTTTAATTTGCCTAGCCTAAGCCTAACTACGTATTCAAAATGTTTCACATTTCGAAATGAGTAGTAGCGTATGTATTATTTGTGTAATATAAGTTGTAATAGAGTTAAATTTCAAAAGCAATGTATAGTTTATTAAACAAAGTGTTATAAAATTGAAAAAGTGTTAAACCAAACAAAGTAAGGTTAGTTGTTTGAGGTGTTACGATAAATTTGCAAGTTTCACGACTATCTGGATACAACGACAGTAGATGCATTGAGGACAGCTGTTTTACAATTGTGTTCTGTGGTGAATGAATAAAGATACAATTATATTGATTTATAAAAGTAAATAATTACGTATTTCGGACAAATTAAGACTAATAAAGGTTAAATATTATTATAAACATTGTAAAAACATAAATATCTCCGATAAAAACAATAAAAATAAACTTTTAATATATTTTGTGTATGTGACCAGAAACACCTGCCACTTACAGGACCAAGTAGTGAAAACAATTGTTAAAGAGAATTGCAACGGCACTGTCTGTAAAAAGCCGGGATATAGTTGAACAAAAAATTGGTACTCCAGCTTTAAAACCTTATACTGTTCAGACGTACTTAACAAACTTATAAATAATTTCATGTGAAATAAGTTAAAATATACTTTTAGAAAGATAAATGGAAGAATATATAGATAAAATACCATCAAGATAAGAGACAATTATAAAATTTGCATAACTAATAATTGGTAAAGTACCAAATCGAATTTAACTTCTGAAAAGGTAATATCCAACCAAATTAACTATCCATTATAAACCAGTGACTTTATTCGAAGAGAACAATAGTTAACTAAAACCAGTTTTGTAATTATTTAAAGAACTTGAATCATTTTGACACTTTGTAATATAACATTCCCTAGTTTTAGATATTTTATTTGGTATAGACTTAAATTTTATATTTCTGATTGTACATTTAATAGGCCAGGATCCTTTCAACCCGAGAAATAGAGTCATGATTTGTCACTTGTAAATATATTTATTAATTTTGTTAGAATATAATCTGGTGATTACATATTTTAAGTGCTCTATAAAATTATAAAAATTGTAACTTAAATCTGAACATTGCCTACAGAACTTTAAAAGAACCAGCAACACTTTTGCATGTAATAAAGGAACATTGTGAAACAAAGACCTAGTCATTGATTTCTTTTAAATAGGCCTAGCTTATTGAATATTTTCATTGGAAGTTGTCCAACTTTACAAAGAGAGTTTCTGAATTTTTCCATTTTATAATTGCCTTCACAACTTGTGGCTGATTTAGAAAATAATTTTCATAAAATAAAGAAAGGCATTTTTATTTTATTATTGACGCCCAACAAGTGGGGCTTTTCAAATTATAACAAATAATTATAATTGACTCCACAACGTGGGGCTATTCATTTGAAAAGAAAGCTATACAGAAATAACAATATAATTATAATTGACGGCCCAACGTGAGGCTTCTCACTGAATAAAGGAACATATAATTAATTATAAGATCATTTCTTCATCTATGACAAACAGTGATGAAACTTGTTTCAATAAGTACTCGTCATCTGGGGCTTTCAGAAAGAACTTACTGTATGTACTTCATTTTGTGAAAGGTTTATGTTTTATAGGTTTACAGCCTACTTGTGTGTTTTTTTTTTTTTTGTTTTGTTTTTTTTAATGTAATCAGCTTTAAAACAATGTAGTTTTAATTCTACATCATCCTTCACTCTAATTTTTGTTTTTAATATAGAACAAATGCTCCAAAGAGTAGCAAAACCATTAAAACGTTGTCTGATATTTTCCTTGGGTTATTGGTACGGCACCAATCATTTTACTGTAATTAAATCCTCGATTTAGAGGAAAGTTTAGTGATCCCTCATTAGCAGCATTTTGTATACCTGGTGGAGTATCTGGCATGTCCGATTCATATTCTAAATCCGATATTTAACTCAAAATTAATTAAAATAATCAATTTCATTCACTTTAACTAGTTTAAATTGAGGTTATGAGAGGAAGCGTTTATTATCCTAGTTGCCAACCATTGAATCAATTAACAGCTGTTGTTTATTAATAACCATTACGTTTATCAATATTTTAGCTGAAAGAGGACGTAAAATAGCTAAATTTGTTAAATCAGCTGTTTCAGACCTAGTTTGAAGGATAAAATATACATTGTTTTAAAAGCCAGTTGAAGTAAAACATATTTTGTCTTTATTATTATAAAAAAGTTCGACTTTTGAAAATATCCGCAATGCAAATCAAAAGAAACCTTTGTTTGGTTAACAAGATGAGCAGAGACTATTTTCTCTCTACTGAGCCTTTAGAAAAGAACATTGTAAAAATAAAAACATGCAAAATGAACCCGTCAACTGGTTGAAGATCCAATTGTTAATTAATTCTTACAAAGAATGTTACTATAGAATACAAAGAAAAGTCTAAAAGATGAAGAAGAGTTTCGTTTCATAAATATTTCACCATCTAATGTACCAAGGAGCAAACGAGGAAGACCGAAACGTCAACCACAATATGGACATTCCAGCTTCTGGCACTTTCATCAACCTGCCCTTTACCAGGAAATTTATTAGAGTATCTGCATCTAAGAAGAGGGATAGGCTAAGCCTACATACCACCAATGTAATTTCTCCCAATAAGCAATAGTGAAAATAATGATTAATCAAACAACATTGCTGAAAAAACAAGACAAATAAACTGTTATTTTTATTACACTCATATTCATGTATGGCATTGTTTTCAAACTTTGTTTATAAATGATTTTTTCAAGTAAAACTGATTATTTAAATGCTTTCTTTACTGACTATTACAGACAAAATGTAAACCTACAATCTTGATCTTTTTAAAAATGGCACAAAACATGGTATACATTACGTGTTTTACTTTGGTGATGATACAATAACTAAAGAAGCTCCTAGCCTATAGGGTACCTAAATGGTATAAATCAAATTTGTTAAAATTTTGAATAGGTGCAAAGTGGTGCATGTTAATTAGGCTATTTATTATTAAATGTAAAAATGTTCAATAAGGTAATTTTGGTATTTTGAATTGTTAATAATATTTTTTATTTAACATTTTGATCAAAATTGTATTTTTAAAGCGACAAAACGCCAAACTCCTTGTCCTTAAAAATTACACTTTTCTTCTGGCACAATCATAAGGAGTTTTATGAACTTGTACCCAATCTGATACGAAATGCTTTTATCAGATTTGACCTACAGAAATTTTTTTATCAAGAAGTAAATTTTTAAGGGGAAGATTATTTATCACTGATAAAAGATGGGTAAAACATGTATTTTAAAATTATTTTATTTGAATCTTACACGTGGGAAGTGTAACGTTTATATAGGTGAGCATGGCCTTATAGATTGGAATTTTTTCATATTCTGAAAGTTGACATTTAACTGAGTCTAAAAACACAAACCATAACAGCGCCAGAAGAATATCACAGAATTTGCCAACATTAATTTGCAGTTTATCACAGTTTTGTACATAGGATTTTGTCATTCCATCTTTCTAAGAATGATTTTGACAATGAAAAATTAACACTTAAACATATAACGGTGTCGAATGGTTATGAGAGAACCGCCATTGATAACTTGGTCCGTAAACACAAAAACAAAAGAAAGATAATAAAGACACAATTACGGGTAATTAACAACTTGAAGAAAAAGTTTACGTCCACGGAGTTTGGTAATTTTCAGAACCACACCTTGCAAAATGAATTAGCCAAAAACAATGTCACCTTAACGTACAGCACAAATAATAAATTACTAAACAAATTACAGCCAATTGTCCACAATAAAGACTTTAGTGAACGTGCTAGTGTCTATAAATTGAGTTCTGATGACTGTCCTAAATATTATATAGGGCAGACAGACCGTTCGTTTGCAAAGAGTTTTATTGAGTGGGCTAATAGTCGCCCGCCCGTCATTCGGCTGCCCGTAATCGCAACCAAAAATTGCTGCCCCTCCCCTCCACTACGCCAGCCCGCATGAAAATAAGCAAACCTTTACATCATTAAATTCGCAATTAAATAATCTACAACTTTTATTCGTTGTTTTTTCCAGTAATATAACATCCAAAAAGCCTATACGCAGAAATACAGAGTTTTAGTGTAAAAAAATTGTTTTCCGGGCATTTACATTTATTTATAAAAAAAACTATTAAGTTTACCGTAAAAACAAAGAAGACCATTATTGTAGCCTATATTATAACAAAAACAACAAAAAAACATTCAACTTGATCTGATTATTAGTACCGTAGATTTATTGGTTTCCGCAGTTATTGACATTATCATTCTTTGAGAGGGGGGGGGGGTAGGGAAGAAGCTCCAGGGGGATTTTTGGGGACTTTTGTAAAAATGCTCTTCTGGTATTGGTTTATCGATGGGAAAAAATTCAGCTCTACCCTAATTTTTCCGAAGTTTCATGTTTTTGGGTCTCCCTTGACTGGGCTATATCTTACTTTCAAGATTA
>JAGFPH010006361.1:42043-80484 GCA_018207615.1 Philaenus spumarius
TGAGAGCGAAGCGAGTTTGTCTGCTGCGAACGAAGCTAAGCAGTCCATAATATAGTAGTAGTATCCGGTTCAAATCCACGTGGGGGTTTTATTGAGAGGGCAGCTATTGAGAGCGAAGCGAGTTTGTCTGCTGCGAGCGAAGCTAAGCAGTCCATAATCCGAGGCAAGCAAGGTCAAATTTATATCTCGCGTGCCCTAAAAGCTGAGGTGCTAACAAATTCTGCAAATAGTTGTTTGAAACCCTAAGACATATAAACTTTATTTTTGTAACTAGCCCAACTTACGTCAATGGTTCAGCTGCGTGATCGATTTATTTATTTTTTTTACTTAGACACCAGTACTACCTAAACACTTGTTAAGTTGTGGCACTAGCTTTCGTATACTGTCATCAAAGAAGCAGTGAGTAAACATTTCTTTCATTCTCGCAAAAAATAAGTTTTTTGTCGTTAACTCGATTATCATTCGAGGTACAGAAAACATTTTTTTAACGTTTTGTTTTACGCTAAAAAGAGAAATGAATATAGAAAACCTATATAATCAAATTCTAAATTTAATGCACTAATTTCTGCCAATTCAGTTAATTATAATTCAAATAAAAATTATTAATTTATAATAATAATTTATAATTTAGTTTTGTGTGTTGTAAATTTGTGATGGGCAAAACAACAGGTTTCGAGCTATTCGATGTTCAAACATTTTAAACTTACGCGATTTGGAAAACTTACGAAATTCTTTATTTTTACAAACTTGTAAAACGTTACATAAATAAAGGGTACCAGGAACTGGCACATACTTTCTCACAAACATATTTAAATTATGAAACGGATTCACTGTGACTTCATAATTGTAGGTGGGGTAGGAGAGGTGATTAATTAAAGTAGTAGATTAACTAATAAGTATTACTATTATTATCTAGAGAGAAAACTATTCGATTGATTTCAAACAAATTTGCACTAAACACGTCCGTTAGGCCTGTATAGATGCACGAAAAGCGGTTTTGGAAAATTTTGAAAAACAACCCCCTTTATGGCCAAAAAACCCCAAAAATCAGTTATTATTATTATTATTATTAGCTAAACGGGAATTTTTAGAAAGATGCGGGTATTTTGCATATGGTAGGGTACATTAAAGCCTACAAATAAGCCAAATTTCATCAAAATCGTTAGAGCCGTTTTTTTAATAAAAATAATAACTGATTTTTTGGGGGGTTTTTTGCCAAAAAGTGGGTTGTTTTAAAATATTTTCAAAACCGTTTTTCGTGCGTCTATACAGGCCTACTTAACATGTCTGGTGCAAATTTGTTTGAAATCGATCGAATAGTTTTCGCTCTTGCTTTAAATCCATACATACATACATACATACATACATACATACATACATACATACATACATATAGACATACAGACAGACATTTTGTAAAAACCACTTTTTTGAACTCAGGGGGTCCCAAAACGGATATTTCCACAAAAATCTCAACATCGATTTTTTTTGCGATCACTATACTTTCTCTATACTATAGTATAATGAGAAAGTAAAAATGAATATACCAAATCTTAAGTCAATATCATATCTATTTCAAAATTAATGTAATGCGGCCTTTTTGTGTACATTGTAATACCAGATCAATTCCTGAAGTTTGACAGTTTTATTTATTTATTTTTTATTTGGTGTTTCCTTCTCTATTACATACAACAGATCAAAACCGAAATAATAATCAGTGAGACAAACTAGTACAGTATAACTAAAAGAGTAATAATTCATAAAGAAAGGGCAGGCGTCTTAGTGACTATGAGACAGACATAGACATTTATTTAGTTTTTTCTTTTTTTTTTGTAAAAGGATATGTTATGCATTTATCAGACTGCATTCACTTTAGAAAATTTTAGTTGGCATTCTAGTGTTAATAATTCTGGTTTGAATGTATATGATTGAGTTTATGTTTAGTGAAGATGTGTATGTATTCGATAAACATTGATTTAAAAAAAATGATACTTTAAAAATATAATTTTATTTGTTAAATGTTCAATCTAATGTATTTTAGGTTTGTATTGGTTTTAAAAGAAAATGAGGATACATGTGTTATCATAGTATTGAATTTTTATGAAGAATTATTCCTTCCTCATTATGTGTATATGAGAGTTATTTAAGGCGAAATCCCGATATGGTCATAATTTCCTGATCCTACTGAAACGCAGGGGCTCCATAAATTAAAAAACACAAAAGTATACCTAAAACTAGTTAAGAAGAACATAAACTATAAAATAAACACAGCAAAAGCAATACTAAATAAAATTTATCGTAAAAATATTCCAAAATCGAGTGTAGTACTGTTGTTGTTTTTGTGTTCAAACAATATCAGTACATGTCTCTATTGTCTTATTTGACCCAACTATCTTTTTCGAAAAATATTATTCGATTCAGGTTTCTTTTTCGGATTTCTCAAAAAAAAAATGGACAACAATTGTAAATAGGGATCGCCATTATGATCTTAGTAGTAAACAAGTAGGTACAATTTGATTCTACAAGATTTCAAAACTCTTGCGTGGACCAGAGAGAAAAATTCCGAACAAGCTACAAAAGTGCCAACTACAATATTACCCGAAAAGAGAATTTGAGAAAATAAAACATAAATCAAAATGAGAACTGGAATAAAACCGAAATAAGTACAACTAATCACATGACAAATAAGTCAAATAAGGCTTTTCACAAAATAAATATGCACATACCGTACAGAAAAACAAATACGAGTTTTCACTATTATTCATATGTCTTTAATTGAATAATCGACAACCGCAAAAATGCCTCCAAAGGAGAAGAATAATTCTGCTACTTTTGGTTTAAACCTCAATACAGTACCTTTTATGGGAGAGAGTAGTATTTAAATCCCCTTTCAATGACCGCTTATATTAATGGTTTTAGTAAAAAATCGGCTAACTAGATGTTAATAATTTTCTCGTAACCAAAGTGGCTGTCAAACAATTATCAAGCGATTGATTATTGAACCAAACATTGAGGCTGAACCATTGCCTATAACGCTCTCCGATTGAAAAATCAACCGCCCTCTCCAAACAAATTCGAGTTTTGCACAAATTATTCGTCTGTTTATTGATACTGTTTAATTAAGGTGATGAACAGATAAATATTGAATAAACGGTATCAGTTAACTGACACAAACTTTCTCCCAACTTGCTGTAGTCAAAATAATATTGTTTTTAATCATTTTATTTGGTACTACTTTTTAGAACAAAACAAACAAATAATATTCTACCTACGTCAATCGTATAAAAAAATTAATGTCCCAGGCGGGATTCGATCGCGTGACCGTTGAATTACTGGCCGTGCTTGCTACCGTGGTGCTACCCCGTGCGGCCGCCGCCGCGATACTAAATTGACAACACAAACTTGTTTATTTTTAAACATTTCCCCCTAATTATAAAACGCCGATGTTTTGATAAAAGCGGGTGGTGTCATTTTGTTTGGCATCTTAAGCACTATAAATACTGAAAATTTGATCAAAATCGTTGAAGCCGTTTTTGAGAAATTTGCATTTTTGTCGTTTTTTATGGGTTTTTAGGGGTAAATTACCCTTAAAAATTAAAAATTTCAAAAAATGAAAAAAAACCCCTGGAGATATTAGGGTTTAGTACCTACATACCAAATTTCATGAAAATCGGAACAATAGTGTCCTCTCTGGTCGTGTATACATACAGACAGACTGTCAGACAGACACCACTCTCAAAACACTTTTTTGGGTTCAGGGAGCACCAAAACAAAAAATTCCACTAAAAATATTTTTGGGTTCAGGGAGCACCAACACAGATAATTGCACTAAACAATTTTTTGGGGTTCTGGGAGCACCAAAACAGATAATTCAACTGAAAATTCAAATTCGAACATTTTTACGAAAACAATACTTTCTCCATATACTACGTATAGGGTGGAGAAAGTAAAAAGGGTTTGCTCACTCAGAAAATTTTCGGATGGTTGATTTTTAAGAACAGAAAATTGTTTTGCCCTGTAAAAGGTGAATGTTTATGATGTACGAGCAATATGTTAAATACATGTTGAATGTATAATGTTTGTTTGACTCGGAACCACGAAGGACGCCAGAACCTTCTCAATAGGTGCAGCTAACCACCACCTCCTTGAGAGGGAGTATAGACGGTTCTAGTGCCAGGTCGATTTATATGAATTCTTGACCTAACGTTAACGGCTATGAACTAATTGCCACTCGATTTCGCCTGTTGTATGTCACTGGTGTCATGCAACGGACAAAATTTACGACACGTCCTGTGTGTATCATGTTAGGTGAGGCATGAAGGTACAACTAGAAACAGCTGTTCGTTAACGATAAAATGCAATCGTCCACTCCCGTCATTGCCATATGATCAACTGCGGAAGTAACCAGTTACGTGTCGTGCGCAACTTAATGTTTGGAACTGACAGCACGTCAAAAATATCTATTTATTTTAAACACACGATGAAACAGTAGAGTACAATCGCATGGGAAATGTCATAGGTATACCAAGAGAGTATATTGCCAAGATAAGAAGTAAATAAATATTGAGATTGGCTTATAAAAAATTATGCTTCGTAGAATACAAAATAAATACACCCTCACAACAATATGTTTAATTTATCAAACGCGTTTCAACGTCAATGCCGCCATCTTCAGTGATAAACTAGCTAGAATACTGAAAAAAATAACGGTTTTGTCTCAGTTTTCGAGTTACAAACAATCAAAGTTGGAATAACGGAAAAATCGTTTTAACAATAAAACGAGGTAAAAAGCACTAGATGAACAATCTTATTGCATTTTACAATTATTATGCATCCAATAATGAACAGTGGTATAATATTGATAATAATAAACAATAACTAATAGTTAACAACACAACACAAATTAAACAGCTACATTAACTGATGCAGTTTTCTGAATGAAAAGCAAACTGTATTAGTTACTTATCAGTTTATTTTCAAATGAAACAAATCATCTAGAAATACTTAGTTGAGTAAATTAGCTTTTAATTGACAACGGTGCGATTTTTCTTTCGTTGAAAGAAGGCAACTTGTTAACTTGTCATTTCATCCTTTTACCTCTACATTTTTGTAAAAATAAAATTTGATAGTGCTAGTAAAATTTAAGACATATGCTTAGTGGTTCAAATTGTTTTCTGTGTGAAATTTGTATTCTTGGTTTGCTCGTTTTCTTAATCAGTTTCATTAAATTTTAAATCCTGAAATAATCTTTAAGTTAAACCGAAAGTATGGCTGTGTTGGTGACAGAGTTCAGCATTTGCAAGAGATGTGTGGTTTATTTGGTAGTAGATTTCTAAACAGAGAACCAAAAAGTAAATCAGCTGTGAGCAATGAAGTACAGCGGTTTGAAGAAACAAATAGACCAAATTTACATTCCTTCTGGCCAATGTCGAAGAAACGGAAAAGAAAATGTTGAAATAACAAGCAAATGGAAGGGGCTTGGGCATATTCTCAAAACATCAAGTAACCAGAACGCCCGTACGGTTGTGCACAATTATTGGAATAGAGAAGAAACAGGCTGGAGATGTTGACCAAAATCCACATGAAGACGAATCATTCTCATAGGAGGACGACAGCTGTAGAAGGAATCAGTTGATTGATTTGCCAGAGACATGCTATGGAGATGTAGAGTTGATTCCTATGTTTTGATACGGAATCAATGGCTGATGAATATAATATAATAATATATCTATTGTAGGAGTTGGTAGGCACTTAAAGTTTCAAAATTTGATATTAGAATCATTTTTGGAAAGTTATTTTCCGTTCGAAGACAATTCGACGACGTTGACCTTACAATTCTTGGTAAAACTGTTTTAGGTACATTTAGTCCATAGCAGTACTATCGCTGTTTTTTTATATTTTTTTAAATTCTAACCAGGTGTGTTTAATTAAAACTTATATCGTCTATTAGACGAAAGTTTAAGATTGCATGTAAAAAATGTACAAAGTTTAGTAACAATGCATCATTACGAAGGTTTAGCATCTGTGTGCTTTTGTTTTACAATATAATGAAAATAGCCGCTATAAATTCATACATAATTCATAATATATAATATAATGAATGCCCGCGGTGTATTGTAATTTTGTTTATGTTCTGTTTAATAACGCACAACCAGTCGATATCCGGGAGTCGTAAGATGCGCATCTACATACTGTGTTTTTTTAAATGTGTTGTGTGTTATGTGTTTGTGTATGTGTATTTAACGTTTTGATGACCTCCAAGTATAGAGGGACTTTCTGATGATGAGATACTTTCTTGAAACGCGTCAGAAACTTTAAACAAGTTTTAAACTAAGAGGTTCACGGACGGAAAAAAAGGTATTGTACTTTATTATATTTATTTTTAGATTTAACTTTCATAATGTTCTGTCTTTGGTGTTTCGTAATATTCCATCAATAATGTCTTAAATTGAATATTGGTTGTTTTTATTGTGTCCTTTAATGCTCTCTAAATTGGTATTTTGGTTCTGGTAGTTGAAAAGACAAAGGTTTATTAATAAGCTGCCTACATTGCGGTTTATTGTTCTAAAACTAAATAAGTTACCATTCAATCACTGTTGTTCTACGAAAGGTAAGTAGACGTACAGAGCAAAAAATGAAACTAGCTCAAATCCACATAAACTTTAAACACAACTCATTAAAAAAAAGGACGAAAATACAATATTGACAGTGTTTTACTTAGTAGCGTTTCTTAAATGGGTTACCCTTTAACTTTAATAAAATTATCATTACCATTTTATCAATTACAATTTAAATTTGAAAAAGTTTTAACTTTTTGAGCACCACACTGGGAAAGTTAACCAGCAAAACATTGATAAAAAAATAAAAATAATTGAAAACAACTGTTAACTAAGCACAAAATGACACCTATACATCGATGCTATTCCAACGTGGTGTGAAACCGTTTAAATAATGTACTTCTCACACACGGACTTGGCATTTTGGTTATTTATGATCTTCTGCGAGAAAACAAAATCTGCAGTTAATTTCTACCAAATTAAAAACAGTTTTGTTTGGTAAAATAATTCGCCTGCGCATGTTTGATCATATGACTCGACAACGTTGCCACATTCCCGCATTTCCTGTCCGATGATATCCAACAGGCCGTGGCAATGACGTTTGATTGAATAATAAACTCAGAATGACCCCTCGTCAAATTACCTCCCCCCAACCGTTCCGAACAATGAGCAGCGTCAGACCAGCAGACTGAGCGGACCATTCATCATGTCCCACCAGTATGGGGGCTTAGTATAATTATTTTAACTTAACACGTATTTCAATTTACTACAACTTTAAAAAAAATATTGTTTTCGGTATACATAGAGATTCATTGAACATTGTTTTTTATTTTCAAAATAAACATAAAACGGTAATAAAAAAGAATAGGTATGTTTGACTCATTAAAAAATAGTACACTATCCAGAAAGTGAAGAGGATTGTTGTTCGTAACTTAAAATATTATTAAAAGTACGAATAATGTACAAAGGTTTATTCAAAAGGCCTAAACATCTTTTAACAAATGGATACCCTAGGCCCCCTATTATATTATATAGTAATACAGCCTATTTAGCATTTTACAGGCTAACTGAGTCTCTGTTGGCGAACTTAACGTACTAAAAACAATGTTAGATTATTTTGTGAATGGATACTGCGAAAGTTCCTAATTAATATGTAGTTACTGCCCTTATTTTAAGAATGACAAAATGACTTTAAAACCTGATAGTTAATCAAACTCTAAAAAAGGTTTAATGTTGCGTTTCGATGCGAAAAATGTCTGAACTCATCGATTTAAGAACCTAGGTATAACACAATAGAACTAAGTAGTAAAAAAAAGAAGACATTATGAACACTGGAATAGAAAACACAGTTTACAAGAATCAATTTTTTCAGCTAGGCCTAAGTTCTATTCTTATTTCTCGTCTGTAGCCTACTAACTTATAAGTATGTATATCCTCTACCAATTCTTTCAAATCTTTTGCTTCAATTATATTTGAAAATATTTTTAAAAACATTGTAGGGTGTAACGACTTCGGTTCCTTTTCTTCCATTTACAACAAATTAAGGGACATGGAACTTGTACTGTGCTTCGTTACCCTGTTCTTCAATATACGCTGTGGTGTTTTATTAATTTTGGTAGAACACTTACACCTTCGCAGATCGACCCTTCACACTCTGCGCCACCTACAGTCTCAATGAGTAATCAATCAGTGTCGATATAAAAACACAAACAGTCAACCATCGGTGCTTATCAGAATTCCTAATTATCTGTTCGTGAACAGAACTTACAATGAAAAGTTTAGTCTCAGAAGTAGAACAATATTAAGTAATGAAATTAACATGGATTCATAAAGCTTGTATTTTATATTTTGTACAAAGTTTACTATCTAATCGAATCCATGAAAACAACAATACAAAATAAATATATTGAACGAGGGAAGCGATGTCTCCGTTTTAGCTCAACCGTTTGGCATTTCGTCTGTGTCTCACGATTACGGCCAAACTCCTTGACCGATTTTGATGATTTTTTGCATGAATATTCCTTATTCCTAGAAAAAGGACGAGCCATGTATATAAACGTTTTTTCCATTTTTAATTTTTAACCCCTTAAATAAAATGAAAATGGCGGACGGACCGTTTCTCTCAATGTAAGCTTTTTTCCAAAGCCAGTTTGTGGCTTAACCGTAAGTCGAATTTAAAAACTAATAACATTTTGCGGGTGGTAAATTTGATTTTCAACAAAATTGTATTCTTGATTTTTATCCATATCTCTAATGGTAAGCTCCCAAAATGGCCGTAAACTTCAAATTTGTTAAAAATCGTCCAAGTTTTTGTATTTCAACTATGTTTTATACGTTTATTCTAAACCAATTCAAAAGTGTTCCATAGTTTTTTTTTTGTAGATAAAGGTACAAAGAATTCATATATGCCAGTAAAAAAATTATTGAAGTTAAATTAACAAAGTTATTAGCTCAAAAAACAAGCATGTTCAGTAACGAAAGGAAAAAGTTCAACTTTAGGCCTACATAAAAAGTAGTAAACATTTTTTGTAATTTTTTTCATAAATATAAAAAAGTTTCGTAATTTATTTCTAAATAGAACTGTATACAAATATTTATCAATTTTAAATTTCTTATTTTGAAAACACCAGTTTTTGTGTTCCTACTACAAGACTGCTAACAAAACTAGGTCTGTTTTGAATAGTAATTTAGATTATATCCTTTGCCCAAAAATGATATATTATTATAAGAAAATGTAGAGGATTAAGCAAATAATTGAACTGTATACTTGCAAATTATCATTTTATAAAAGTATTTGACTTAGCTTTACTTGAATTACAAAATGAGATGATACAAATGAAACCTCGCGGCGATAAAGAACATACAAAAAATGATCGTTGACAGCGTGGGAAGTGTTGGTACCATGGGTTGAGATCACTATCACGACGCTTTAACATAGTTTGTTTTCATTATTATATAATATTGGAATACGATATGAAACTGTAAATACATGGTTAAGTTTTAGTTATTTAATTATGTAAATATTTAGTTCTATGTTTTCCCTCAATAACGCGATATTTTTAGCTACCTTACGCATTATTAACCTAAATAAAACAAAACGCCTCTAAAAGAAAATCTTTAGCAGTTAAAGCTCAAGAAAAGAAAAAAATGAGAACTAGAAACCCCGGAATTGCGGGAATTGCTAAATAAGGTTTCACTGGCTAAACCTTCTGCTTACTTCCTTACTGCACACTATTTTTAACCTAAGCTCAAAACCACATTTGTTATTTCAACGAGCGAGGACTACTGTTCACAGAACTACTAGTTTCGTTAATTGTTTGTAGGTAAACAACTATTTTCATTTAATATCCAAAACCTTTCCCAATCAGTTCATTTGTATTGGATATTCTTATAAATTCACAAAAATAATCATTAACCGTCAAAATTAACTGTTATCAAAATTTAAGCAAACCAAAATTATGTATAGTAATCAAATTACCGTGAAATTAAAAACCTTCAATGAAACACACATACTTTCTGTATATAAACGAAATTCCGCGTTGTAGTTAATTTTACCTGTAGTGATCAGTGTTCTTGAGCAATATAATCTTTTACGGTAGAGTTTTAGAGACGTATCAGTAAGGGCAGTGAATCATTCAGCAGCACACTCAGCCAGTGATATTGACAAGTAAGTGCTTTCAACTGTAGAAACCAACTTAATCAGTTATCGCCGTCTGTAAACGATTAACCAACTAGC
Source organism: Philaenus spumarius (assembly GCA_018207615.1). Lineage (NCBI taxonomy): Eukaryota > Metazoa > Arthropoda > Insecta > Hemiptera > Aphrophoridae > Philaenus > Philaenus spumarius. The sequence goes on from JAGFPH010006361.1 coordinate 52,337, forward strand.
TCAATCAGTGTTCGCCATCTAAAAAAACCCGGTTCTTCCCACGTTATTGTGTAAGTGTTGAAATTTTTATCTTTTTATGTGTAAGGCTAACATCGACTAAAATCATTTTGTCTAAAATAGACGACCATCAATGGTCCGGGAACTTTGAGCTTTCGAGCAGGTATATAGGCCTCATAGGCCTCTAACTAGTACTGTATCTGTTTATGGGGCGTGTAGTCCCTTCTACTTTCTTCCCAAGCCTGACTTGGTGATACAACAAATTCCACGGAAACTAGTTTCATAAATTACTGTTTAGTTACATTTAAATAAGAAAATTACAACTCATAACGGACTGCAGCTCATTTATCTTATAATTTGACCTACTTACAAATGATTTTTATATCACCTTTTAGAGAAAACTACGGAAAATATAAATAATTAATGTTTTGTTCCATAAAAAATGTATAAAAAGTTATACATGTAATGAAAAATTGTACAAAGTATTTGTAATAAAAGTACTGACTCAAAGCGAAAAATGTGTAAACCCCAGCGAAAAAGTTTGTGGATAATTAGTTCAATACAGGAAGAAAATAATTCCTTTGAATAAAATGGTGTGGTTCTGGTTTTATTCTTACGTCCTTTGCATGATACTCTCTTGTAGCATTTTGTTTTAATCATACTATATTTAAAGTTTTAAGTTTTGCATTCTTTTGACATTGTATTGATTGTCGCCAGATGAAAGTCAAATATATATATGTTTCAAAACAAGTCAAACAAACAGCAACAACGCTAGTAATGAAATTAAATACAATGTACTGCACCGACTCTTTAGATATCCACACTAGCCTTGACTGATCAGTGATGGGCTATTAGACATATTTTCAAATATTCAATTACTTTATTTTATTATATTAGGCACATGTAGAAATGTTCCAATAAAATGTCAAAAGTACATTGAAGCCACAAAGGTTTATATTTTTGTATTGGAGTTGTATCACTGAAGCCAAACACAACAAACAAAGGGTGGGGCCCCTCTTTTCCTCTCGTCTTGGAACACAATACTACAGTGAGGATACTGAACGCTTAACACTTATGTCTATAAGACAGCTAACACCACGACAGTGATATTCAATACAGGTCAAAATTACATATTTTAGTGTCTTGCATTTTTTGGAATTTTTAACTGAAAGGGTTTTTGTGCCTGATTCAGTAGCTTAAGGTATCCTGTTTGATCCTGGATAGAAAGAATATTGATGTTTGTACTATTGGAATATTTTAAACGTTTATTTTATGCTGTGGTGCTTATCGTCTTGAAAAGGTTTGTTGTTGTTTTTGTTTGTTAAATTAAGGTTTAATCGTGGTCAATGTTTTTTAGAAACAGGTATAGCACAATCAACACCAACACCGTTACTTCTTCGGGCGGCACAATAGAAGAAATAATCCTACGCTAGAGGGGAAAAGTGTACAATTATTCCGTAAACACCCATTTTGCCTCCAAGTGTAAAACAATTAGTTTCCAAGTTCAGCGTAAACGAGAATTGAAAGAAGTTTCATTCTCGTAAATTAAAAGAAATTCATGTTTTTAATTAGTTTTTTGCGTTACTTGAACTCTACAGAAAGCCCCCCGAGGCAGCTTGCGTGGACATGTTTCTTCTTTTAAATGATTTCTCAGAAGCAAGAGTTGCCCTCCCCTCCTCCACCCTTAATGCTCACTTAGATATTTCTCTCAGTGTTTTTCCTCTTCTTGAATTCAGTTAATACAATATAATAAAACGCAAATAATTCAAGAACAAAATCCATTAAACCAATTATGTTTAAAATGTGTACTTGTAAATAATACAAGTTATTTAGTGATCACATTATGGGATGTTGTTATCTCATGTTGGAAATTTAGAATGAATTAAATAATAAGTGTATTTTTATATATAAAGTAAAATTTACAAAAATCGTTATCAAATAATGTTTGGTAATGCAATTTGAACAATTGTCTTATCCAGATATGAGTTTACGAATGGTGTGTCTGGAAGTGTAGCAAAATATTGTGTTTGAAATAGCTTTCACTATTCTACCAAAACTTCGTTTTAGTCAGTATAATATATTTTTTGGCGATTGGTATAATTTATGACTAAACAATTTAGAAATACAATCCGATGGGATTACAAATAACACATACTTTAGACAAATAATGAGAAATATCGACTTTTAGGTAAAGTTTTGGTTTATTATGTTTATTTTTATAATGGGATTGTAGTAAGACGGCATATACTGTAAGTAAGCCACATTTTTTATGTCAAACATTATGCTACTTCACTATTAATCGTTCTGACTTCAATTGGTATGGAACATGAATGTTGTATTTACAAATTCGTTGTTACATTGGTACTTCTGTCCCATATCAACTATAAAAGATGTAAAAGTGTACTTACGTACGTGAGTAAGAGAGTGTTGTCCGTACGTGAGGAACAAAATAAAATAGCATATGCGTATGGTCGTTGAAAATGTATGTATTTTTACAATCCTTTTTCTTGAAATCCTAAAAACCAACGTAGGCCTACAAACAAAACTATAAATATATTAAACTATACCCTGCGCGCGATAACTTTTCACTTGGGACTTGCACAGTTTGGCAACGCTGCGGGTCGGCTCGCTACCCCATCCCACTTATCAAATGTATCCGGTTGAACGATGACTCACAACTAGGCTTCTAGTAAAATTACACTTTTTCTTCAAAACTTAATGAAAAGTTCATTATGACTATGCATCTTAAAGATAATTTTCTAACAAGAAATAATATATAAAAATGTTTGTAATCAGACAACTAATAGTATTGGAAAAAGGGTAAACTAAATATATTGTGATCGTTTTGCGGAAAAATTAACATTTAAATATAAAATAAATACTATTAACAAAATAATAAATTCAAAATAATATAAACTTTCAAAAATGTCGTTTTTAACCTGCTCACATTAAATATCTTATTGTAAAAAGTACAATACAAAGTACTTTTTTTTATACAAAATGGCGGATTACGGCTAAACTAAGCCAAAATCGAAAAATGTTATACAACATTTTCGACTTACTTTTGCATGTAAAATCTGAATCTGAATAGCCCGCTACAAAATTAACTAAAAACTTTGTTAAATTTAAAAAATATATGATTTTAGGCTAATTTTGTTTGTTGTAGACAATTACCAAGAAATTATGTTTTTGTCGATAACTCGGTTATCCTTTGACCTACTGAAACTACAACAAAAAAAAAACTACTGTCTGTCGTTAAAAAATAAAAATATTTTGTCTCTTGTAATTTTTTTGTAAAGTTAACGGTTTTTAAGATATTCCACGTTAAAAATTTGTAACGGCCGCTATTTTGAAAATTATAAAAATAAATTCTTTGTGTTTGGTATACTTTTTCATTGTAACATATAAAATGCTTATTCTAAATTTGAACTTTATATCTTATCTATTTCCAGAGTCACAGTGAACTTTTGTAAAAAAAACAAAATGGCGAATTACGGCTAAACTAAGCCGAAATCGAAAAAATGTTATACTACATTTTCGACTTATTTTTTCATGTAGAATCTGAATCTGCATAGCCCGCTACGCTTTACTGAATCACCCTGTACATCTAGACACAATACTTATAATTGTCCAATTTTAATACATTTTAGATATTTATTATCAGCAAAGTATGACCAAACATGTTATGATAAAGAAATATTGAAAAATGTATCAGAAGAAAAAAATAATAATTTGCAATTTCGAAAGAGCCTTCTCAGGAAGTGCACCTGTGAGTCAGCGCGATAAGACTCATCCGCTCGTCTCAACAGTGCGACGTTGCCGATACCATTTTCACAGTAAACTCCAAAAATCCCAAGTGCAAAGTTATAGCGCGTGCAGTATAGCACTTGGGTTATTTTGGTATAAAATAATGCTACTTTTAACAGAATCATAAACACTTCTACTTATTTGAAAATATAAAAACTGTACTGTCGATGAAAACTTCAGGGGATTTTAAAGTGAACAATAATTTGCCTAATAATTTTAGTTTTGCCTAAATGTTTGTATTTAAAATATTTGGAGTTAAAATCGTTGATTCAAGTAGGCCTGTGATTAAAATGTATAATCTTTTGTTTTCTAAAATTTATTTCAGATCTTTGAGTAATATTTTTAATTGTAAGCTCTGTACATTTACCAAGATGAAAATCCCTAACGATATACCCAATTTGATATATTTTGTAGGTCGAAGTAGTTTCTTCTAAAGAACAACAAAAACAAAAAACAAACAAAAATGTAAAAATATAGACCTACATTTTTAGCGACTTCTAAACTCAAAAGAGTCATATAGCCTACATATTAGTTCTGTAACACATCATTACACTTAATATTAAGGTATCAAATTAATCTACACATGATTTTTCTGGGGATGTTACTAGTTATGTTATGCACCTCTTTTATGAATATGAGTCCTGTACCTTCCATGCCATGGGTGCGCACATAAATCCCAATGACATGCGTGTTTGATTTCATGTGTATTGTCCTATTTATTTTAACGTGCGACGAACTCGTCTGAGTAATTTCAATCCGATGATGGAGTTACTCCTCCAAAACCTGTCATTCTAAACAACTACGAATAAAGGTCACATGACGCACCAACAAAGGTGGTATTTAATCAATAATTAATAGCGACTTGGTTACCGCAAAAAATTTAAATCAAGTTAGCTAACTGTTTATTAAAACGTACATAAACATTTAGAATCGGTCACTAACTTAAGTACATTTTTTAAATAAATTTGAACATATTAGATCCTTTTGAGGAATATATTGAACGACACAATACATTTAAACATCCAATCAGTTGACATTTTTGGTAGGAACGTCGTCACAGCGATTTCTGAATTTATCTTCTCATTACGTCATTTCCAGTTATATGTAACTCTCACGTTGATAACTTTTAAAACTACCAATCTAGTCGAATTAAGACAGGTCTGCAGAACTAAGATATGGACAAATCCGTTTTATTTTCTATGTAAACGTTGTTGACCGTGATTTCTATTTATAAACTTTGGAAACGATGCACACTTTGTCTCGTGTGTTTTAAATTTCTCATAACCGGAAGTGGCAGTGTTGTCATAGCATATTCGCCAACACTCAGTTCCACGTTCACCGTGCAGTACAGGTCTTACGGGAGATAGTCATGCTACTACCATTACTGGGAACATCACTTTTATTGTAATGCGGGTTGCGTCAACTGTCCGAGCGTTGCGTGGTAGTTGATGTTTTTGGACGGCTAGTATCGCTGAGACTGCCGTTTGGATAACGTGGCTTATATGCGATCCGTATTGCCCGGTGAACGTGGAATCGAGTGTAGATAGAGCAATTTTTGTTCTGCCACCGGTGACCGTCTTATCAACATCGTAAATTATTGGTGGGTAAGATTTTATAACGACAGGTTTTAAAATGTCCGACATAATCAATGTGACAAATAGATGGACGGACAGCGAAGTCTCAGAAAATGCATCCGTTTTTGTACCCATTGGTATTGCACCCTACAAATTTGTAATCGTCTGCTGCAACCGTTTCAGATTTAAATACAATAAAATCAGAAATCTACATATAAAGAAGTAAAGTTTGTGTGTGTGTGTGTGTGTGTGTGTTCTCTATGTAGGGCCTACGATAGGACCATTTAATGGACCGTAAATTTAGCAGAGTGATTAATTAGCACAAGCGTGTGGTGAAGCCGTAAAAATTATTTCGATTACTTTTTTTTAAATAGGGTAAACACCTATAAAACACCCTAGAACAATACACCTTCCCATTAGAATAGAGGGTTGAATATTTGCAAAATTCTTTCTTATAGAAAAATTCAGAATTTAAATGTTTGCATTTTGTTTATTTGCATTTAAGGGATAATAACGGACGTACCAACCCATAAAACAATAAATGTTCATTATTTTACTTCCCTTGAAGCAAGAAAATCTGAAATTTGGTACATTTATTTCATACATTTTGCATAGACTTAAACCTATCGTATTTAGGTCAGTTCCAAATAAGTTGTTAAAATGGGTATTTATTTATTGTACTCCTATAAAATCAACTTAAATTCTACTAATTTCCTTCAAGCTAAGAGAGGTACAAATTATTCTTAGATGATATACAAGAAAAAATAAACAATTGCATTTTAATTACTGGTGTCTAATGGGTTAAACGGTATAGCTCCCTTAAAAATAAATACTAATTCGTACACTCACTACAAAATTACGGATCGAAAACTCGGCACGTATTACTCTTAAGTATATATATATATAGGAAAGGCAAAACAATTGCATTTCGATTAAGGGTAAAATAATATGTTTAAAATATTTTAGATGAAATCCACTTCAAACCTCAAACAGGAAAATGGTAGTTTTTTCCTGATAAACTTAAATATTCTCTAATAAGCCCCATCTTTAAAAAAGGAGATGAAACCGACATTACAAATTACCGTCACTAATACAGGTTTTGTATAAAAATTTTAAAAGAGTAGTTCTGATCAGAATTTTGAAATTTTTTGATAAATTTAATATTCTAACAGAGAGCCAGTTTGGATTCCGGAAAGGCCTCTTTACAGAATCTGCTATACATAATATACTAGATGTTATGACTCGCTCGCTGGATAAGAACATGCATGTAGCATCTCTAATGTGTGACCTCTCAAAGGCGTTTGATTGTGTCGACCATACAGTTCCCCTTTATAAGCTTAATTATTATGATATTTGTGGAAAGGCAAGTGATTGGTTGCGGACATACTTAACATGTAGAAAGCAAATCGTAGCCTATACAGACTCTTACGGATCGCTCTGCTCTTCTTGGGAAATAAATTCTCGGGTTGTGCCCCAGGGATCAATATTGGGTCCTTTACTGTTTTTGGTCTACATAAATGACCTGCCTTATAATATTGGGGAAGCAAAAACTGTCCTGTTTGCTGACGACTCCAGTTTAACGGTTTTGAGAATAATACTGCAATATTAATCATGAAAAGTCTGTAAATTTATCACTGATTATGGCAGAAAATTGTTTTTTGGCAAATGGTCTAAAACTGAATAAAAATAAAACTCGGTTAATGCAGTTCAGTTGTAAACAATTAAAAGACAAAATTTCAATTAAACATTTAGAACCAAGTACAGGATCGTCAAACTTTCAGGGAGTGCTGGTAGGCTAATTGACGAAAACATAAACTGGAAATTACATTTTACCTTTATTTCAAATAAACTTAATTCAGCTTGTTTTGCACTACGTACTATTTCACGTATTTCCAGGCCGGATAGAATTAAAACAGTATATTTTGCATATGTGTTCTCTCGCCTCAAATATGGCGTTGCTCTTTGGGGGAACTCGGTAGAGTCTGGAAACATTTTTTCTATCCAAAAGAGAATTAATTATAAGAATAATTTGTAATTTAGGCAATCCTGCAGAAATTCATTTACGAAATTAAAATGTTTACCTCTTCCCTGTATATACATCCTGAATGTTTTGCTCTTTTTTATAAGTAATTATATGAGTGTCGATCAGTACAAGCATGGTTATTCCATGAGACGGCAAATGCTTCAATACCCAGTACATAGATTAAAGTTGTTCGAGGTCGGGGTGCGCTATTCTTTTCTCAAATTGTACAAAAGGTTGCCAGACAATATAAAGGAAGTGCCTTGCATTAAAGCCTTTAAAAATAAACTTAGGGCCTTCCTTGTAAAGCGAGCATTTTACTTGGTGGAGGAGTACCTGAAGCTTTGAATAGATTGTATAGTTGTTTTATGTTATGATTACTATATAATTGATTTCAAATTGTTTATATAGCTATATATGTCTTATTTGTATTACTTGTATGTGTATTATGTGTATTAATTTGTATTCTGTATATATGTTTATCATTTGTATATGAGACAACTCAAATGTATACCAAGGAGAAATGCTATTGTAACATAATGAGGCCAATAAATGAATCAATCAATTAATCAACCCTCATGGAAAACAGATTGATTTGGACGAAACTCGCTATTCGTTTTTGGCCCATGGAACTCTGAAATGAAATTGCCTTTTTAAATTGCGTGTAATGTAAGGCTCAATATTGATCCGATATTCCTTTCATTCGTTTATTCATATCTGCGAGCGAAGCCGCGGGTTACTGCCAGTTCCGTATGCAAATTAAAACTATATAAAAACTGTATACTTTTTAAATAAACCACATTTATCTAGATTCGTCCTAGATATAATAAGATATACGAAAAGTAAACTATCAGCAGTGTCTATGTAATAAAATACCGTAGAATATATATTCCGTTGCAAATGTATTCAAGTTCTTAAATACATTGTTTTCTTCATAATTTCATTTTTGCCCAACAGAGGGCGTGAAAACACAGAAAAGCCGAGTTAAATAGCCAGAGTGAAACCAATGACGTCACAAATTATGGCATATTGACACCACGCTAATACCTGAGCTTAGCATCTAATTTTTCTACAAAATCGTTTTAGAAGTTAGAAATACTTTCACGTTTTAAATTGCCTACGCTCGATTCCACGTTCACCGTGCAGTGCAGGTTTTACGGGAAGTATAGACATGCTACTACCATTACAGGGAACATCACGTTTATTGTCATGCAGGGTGTGTCAACCGACCGAGCATTGCATGGGTCGGTCGTTGATGTTTTTTAGTTGGCTATTATCGCTGACACTGTCGTATGGATAACATGGCTTATGGGCGCTCTGTACTGCACGGTGAACGTGGAATCGAATATAGATTGTTCCTACCGTAACTGTAACCATGAGTAACTCAGTTAACCGGTTTCACTCGGGTTAAGGATATCTTAATTTGGGCAATATTTATATTAAGTATTCAAATACATTTTTTGCTGTAACCCTCGCGGTGAAGCAAACACAAAATAGATTACCACTTATGAAACAAAGGTGTCAAACATGGGAAGTATGAAAATTTATTTTTATTGTAAAGGGGCTGTTACCCCCACCCCCACACTCATTAGGTGTAACTATTTAAATTGCGTGTGTTGTTATTTGTTTTATTTCCTATAAAACACTTAAATATAATAAGTGCCAAATGTTCAGTTATCTAGCTTTAAGCGGACTCATACTTTTTCCTACTGCGCTACATGACATTTTTGTAAAATTTTATTTCTAAGTATTTTTTTATAATTTCAAAAATAATTTGTAATTTATCGGTTAAAATGTTCATACAATTTTTGTTTAGCAAAGTAAGAGGAATTTTTTGAAATTCTCATGTAGCGCACTAGGAGACCATGTTGTAAGAAAGCACAAAACATTTGGCATCAATATCTTTATTAGATGCTGAGAAAAGTTACATCAAAATCCAAAAAAACTAACTTTCGGTAAACGGAGAAAAATTGAAAATATCCACGATTTCATGTCCTTACAGTTTATACCATTATGACACTTATGACAGTAGATTATTGATTTATAAACAATAACAGTAAATTAATTAGCAAGATATGAACACTTGACTGCAACTGGCATAGTTTTAGGCCTATGCTTAGCCTAATCATAGTCTATATAGCTTAGAGACGTGCAAAGTCTAAAACTTGTTTGCTATTTATAACAGGGTTAGTGTCCAAAGAGTTGTAGTCCTATTTTTTTTTTTTTTTTGCAGCTAAGCAACACATTATTTTCATTAAACATGAAGATAAAAAACCGAATTAGGTTACGTCCTTTGAAAAAAAAGCAAACAAAATAAATATTGATATAGAAAAAAGCGGTAGCACATCAAAGTCGTAGAAGTTAGCTCAGTCATAATGACCTGGGCTAGCAACAACAAAAACCGATGATGTCAAAATGTCAAACTATTTTTTTTTCACAGGCACTAAACACAAACACAGAGTAGCCAACGTGAGAAAACTTTACTTCATAAAATGTATATGTATGATAATATTTAAATAAATTAACTGCTTTCGAGCGCTTAGCCATTCAAAACCAACATCGTTCATGAATATCAGAGTTTATGGGTAAAAACAATAATTTGTTCACCAACTTCTAATTGAACTAAAAAAATAAAAAATATTACGCTATTCATCACATTTTGAAAAATAATAATCAATAATAAATAAAAATGTGAACAAATTGTTTTCCCCGTGGAAAGTCCCCGGAAAGTATAACAATCAACATTTTTTATAGGGTTTGTTACTAAATTTTCACCCCTTGGCAGCACGCGACAAAATGTAAATCTATGATACTTTTTCTATGTACTGTATCTTGTAAGAAATAAATGTACAAAATTTTCATCTCTCTAGCTTTAAGGACAGTATAATAATTCATACTTATTGTTTTATGAGTTGTTTCAACCCTTAAATCAAAATTAATTCTAGCCAATGTTACTCGGGTATAGTGAAGCTTTTTATTAGTAAAACTATTTTTCAATCGGTTTAATAGTTCCAGAGATTACCCCCAATTCATACAAACAAACAAAAAATTTTTTAGCTCTTTGTAATATTAGTATAAATTACCTTAAAAAAATCAATGAAACTGTCAAAAAATCCTTGATGACATTGTTAGTTTATTGTTTGTTCATTAACACAAGTACTAAAAATGTCTTAAGGATTAATCAAACCGCATCAACTTAAGGTAAATAACAATCGTTAAAACAATCCAATATAAATATGATCACTAATATTGTTATCATCAACGTTTAATTTTTTTTTGTTTCACATATTCTTCGTTAGATTATTTTTTCAGTTGTAGCCTATCATTTGATAAAGGTCAAAGAGGATATAGTTTTCGCCTCTTAAATTTGATTTGAGTAAAATTCATAGTTTTCAACTTATTTTAGCAGATATTTTTCACAAACTGAGTCTGACTAACGAACTAAAAGAAAAATTCAGAATATCTATCAAAGTTCAAAATGTATGATTTTTTAGACAAAATAGCTGCTGTTCTACAGAAAACTTGGATTTTAGTACATTTGTGTATGTTTTCTTGGTTACAGTAATGGACTCTAACCGTTTTGAAACACCTATTAATTATACAAGATTGCTTATAAAACTCAACAGCTAATTACGTATAACGTTTTCAATTAAAATCTACAAATGTTAGTTCTGAACAATACTATTTTATATTTTGCAACAAATTTGTAATTCAGCAAGCGTTTGAATTTGTATTGCTTTTTAAAACCAATTAAAAATAATACAGAATTTTTCTCATAAGAATTGTCTAAAAACAAACGTTCTTTTCAAATTGTGCCTCCTTTTCTAAATATTGGCACTTGATGTGTCTGCTGTCAGAAAATAACGTAGTTTAAACTGAACTAAAATTCTAAACAGACCTATATGTTTTTCACTAGCACGCTTGATTTCAAAAACAAAATTAAATTGATATAATAATTGTTAAATTAATAACCATTCTGTAACGAAATTATAATACTTGACAAAACTGTATAATGACTTACCTCGCAGTATATAGACACTAAGTAAGGTAAACGTGTATATAACTAAGTCACGTGGGTACATGCTAGGCGCTACACCACATCGCACAACCTTACACACCGCTATCACACGTCACACTGTCTGTCCTTATACATTACTGAGCGTAGCTTCGTTAAAGCTGTGATCTACTGCGCATGTACCGGACAACAGGTAGTCTCGCCAGTACTCAACCCAGTGTAAATAGAAAACCAATCAGAAAGGGTTGATTAACAGAGCTGTTGGGAACGATAATTTCCAACAAAATAAAATACTGTAATCAGATATATATTATTAATTACTGTATCACCAAGTCATGCGGAAACAATAACAACCAGTTTTTAATAGCTACCAGGCTGTCGCGGGATGATCACACATATACCGAGTGATGTTTTTAATTGCATTTCAAAATTATTGATTTTCTAGCAACGTTTAAATGTGGGATTTAATTGAAGTAGGCAATAAAATCCAATTTTAGAAATTTAGAAAAACTGTCGCCATTTTCCAATAAGGCTGCTAACTTTAAAATTGTATAGAAATCCCTACTTTTTATTCCGTTTATGAATTTTACAGATAACTTTAAGACACTTTTATATTGCTTTTTGTTTATAAACCATACCATTTTCGTGAAAATTGGATTTGAAATTTGTATTGTTCGATTTTTGAAAATCTCCAGCAAATTGGAGGTAGGAGCTAACAAAATAGTTTTAATTCAAAAGATACTTGAAACGAAATGTTTGATCAAGTTGCACTATAACAACCAATTGCTAGCCAACCAGTTACAGTACCAGTCAAACATACTGTATGATAAGGTTGTCTGATTTGCATAACCTGGACACCGGAATTAATCAGTAGTCGATCGACCGTTCGATAAAGTCTAACCCGATGTTATACATCACAGTCATGTATTGTGTTGTGAACATTTTAATATTGTTAGTCCTGCTATATCTGATGATGAATAATAGGTTCCGAAACGCGTACTAAATTCGTAGAACGAAGTCACATGATGGATAACAGGTAAATTCAATACCTATGTGTATTTGTGATTTTAATGCACAATGAGTTTAAAACTTACAATTGTTTGCAGCCAAAAGAAATTGATTCATATGAAAAATGCTAGTTTGATTAGATGGTAAGATATATGTACAGTACCGTCAATTCAGTAGTTCCAAAGCTACTTCTTGGGAACAAAATAGTAAATTTTCAACATTCCTCTGACTGAAACTGATTGCATATCTGATTGTATATTGGTTTAAACAAATATTCCAAACACTTAACAGGCATAAAATGTTCCAAAAGTTCGAGATATTGTTTTAAACAAATTTAGTAACAAAATTATTTAAATTTTTTTTACAAACGGGTTTATTGTGCCGAAATAGTTTATAAAAATAAGTTGATTTGAGTTTTGTTCATTTTCTATATTCCAGATAGTAATTATAAATAGTATGTCACTTTATCACGAAATATCGTCAAATTTCTTTTGTAAATGGTTCCACAATGTTTTCCCTTCCGTCATCTCGTTTACGCGTGATTGTAATCACTAAGATTCGTAAAATTCAAAAACGTATCAATGCGTTCAATGGCGTTTATATTTTGAACCCAGATACTAAGATGCCAAACTGTTTAAACAGTGTGAACTCAACAATGTAACGTTTCATTGGCGCACGATTTATTTATAGCTCATTGAGTGCCCTCAATACCAGTTCAAGATCTAATTGGATTACTCCCAAAATGTACCTATAAGCTGATGAAATAAATCTCCTTTAGTTATAGAATCCACATGATGAAATATTAAATCTTCGATGACAACAAACTGGACGAAATTGAAAGGTTGACGTATTGGAGAGACATAAACGTTTGTGATGTGAAATAATGGCTGAAATGTGACAAAGTATTAATTAATAAACACCTAGGCCTACTACCTGCGATGAATACTATTGACCGAAGGTACTTGGTGGGACACAATTTTAAGGATAAAAACCACACTAACAATAATAGTGTGCTAAATTCTACAAATTTGAGTCTTGCTCACCTGAGGTTTGCCAGTGACGGCATTTACAAGACAACTAAACACGGACTTGACCACAGACTTAGTTACTGTATGTCCTTCATTGTTTTGAATTTCTTTTTCTTGACTATGTTGTCTATTAATTCTCTAGAGCCAAACATAACAAACATAAACATAACCAAAATGGCTAAATTTTAACCTGCATTTTATTTCTCTCTAAATTTCTGTAATACTTGTTTGCATATTTAAACTCATATAAATGTATACTTTTAGAATAAAAAATCAATTTATATAGTGATCTCCTCTTACATAAATATCTAAATTTAACTTTCAGAAGACTCTGCACGTTCATTCCTTACAAATATATCAACTCGAATGTAATTTCCCTTTTAACAAGGATAAATAACAAATGCGACAAGTCATTATTGGAAGTTTACAGGTTAGATAGTTAAGTAATTATTGTTGACATTAATATAGTAAACAACATGACCTGAGTCTGCCAATTTTCTCTATAGATGCGTTTACCGAAGAAATGTAATACTTTCCAGAGTAGAAATGTTCTTTGTTTTGTGCTGATTATCTAGAAGTACATAACAATGTAGAGCCATTTCCACTATTGGGGTTGAATAAGTAAGCCTAGAATTTTCTATACGCTAGGCCATTCTTATTATACATTTTTCTGATGATTTAGCTTCAACTAACGCTACCAAATAAATAACATAATCTTGCAAAAAATAACTAACTAAGCCTATAAATTATTATTGAGCTCGACTTGAGAATAGTACAGTAAATATAATAAAACTTGATAACAAATTCTCGTTAATCCTATTGTACAAAAGCAATAATTCTTTATGTGTAAATTTTTTCTCTTCAACGGCTGTAAGGATTTTTTAAATTTTGGCATCGGAGGTCATACAACACGACCAATAAGCTAAATTAATTGCCCTTAAATTAATATTTTTTGTACGCCAAGAGGAATTTTCTCGAGATTTCGTCATTCGACGTTTCCTTTACAAAAAGAGACAATTTATTTTTCTGCTTTTTCCAGATACAGAAGAAGTTTGAAATCACGAAACTGGTCACGCATGAGAGGGGATTGCCAGTGGACGGAGTTGAGTAGGTGTTGGTGATAGTGATTGTGGACTGAGCAGCGGCTCGAAGTAGGGCTTGGTTCAGTTTCACGTCTTAAAAATTCTGTACTATAGAATATTTTCTAATACTAAACCAGTCATCTATTAGGATGTTCTTGAAACTTTTTCATTAGGAAAATATATTCAAGGAAATATATTAGTCAAACGTCTATTTCAGAAATAATAAGTGTCCCTCATTTCCGAAGAATAATTGCATTTATTTTATTTTTATAACGCCAGTCTACCTTCTTTGACCAGTTTTGCCTAGATACGCTTCATTGGACTATAGGGTTGGGTAGATTCTATGACGGCTTGTTGAAGCTGTATAATGAACCAGTCAGTGAGGGATTAATACATAAATAATGCAACCAAGTCACAGAATGGACATTGTAAACTTACCTCTAGCAATTAGCATAATGCCTCCATTAAGGGATTAGGGGCAAGGCTTTTAACCTTACGAAGAATAGAAAGCATCTGTCTGCCGCTGGAAGGGAGTTATATTGTCGCTTTTACAGTTCAAATCAAAGCTTTAGTAATTTTTATAAAAGAAAAAACAATGCTTTGATGTTTTTACGCAAAAATTGCACAGTATTTCGTAAAGAAAGTTGTACAAATAAATGCCAAAACTGAAATTTAGAGCTCCACTCTGAACTTATTTATTTTATTTTACAAATACGACTAGTTTTTATTTATATTATTGTTAGTTAATACAAATTTATATTTGTTGTTTTCAAAATTACCTTTAATTGTACTGCATATATGTATTTATTATTGTATCATTTATATTATGACTGTCTTGTCTCTTTATGAAGTTATAGAATCTTAGGCATACCTGAGGTAATTAAATACCCATATTTTGAATGCTTTTGCCAAATTGTATAATACTACAAGAGCCAGCCACATGCCAATTTAATTGAAAAGATATAAATGTATCCTTAACGCTGCCTGTTTCTTCAAAATTCTCAATAGTTCTTGAAACTGGAGCGTGATGAAGGTAACGTGAACAACTCGGTAACCTCACTGTATGACCTCTGTCATTCTCCGAAGCCTCTCATCATTAAAATTGTTATTCTTTCATGTTCACTGAGATGAATTTTTAAAATGAGAGTAACTAAGAAAAGTTGAAAATAGAAAAATTGTTTTCAAATATAATAACCTAAATAATATTATATTTTTATTGTTTTCAGTGTAAACAAACGATTTTGCACAAATTAGTCTCATGGGTTTGAAAAGTAATCTTAACCACAAAGAAGATATGTTTAATTTAAATTAAAAATTTCAGAGGTGTTCATTGTTCATCAGCTGATTAACACATTATTTTACAATTTAACTTAATCATGACTTTTTAATTTACACACATGATTTAATTTGCATCACTTGATTTTTAATTGAACTTATTCATTAAACAATTCATTATTAATAAGTTTTAAAATCGATTTATTATAATAAATATTTATTTGAATAAATAAAATGATCTGCTATATTTTATTTATTTGTATAATTTTTGATGATTTAAATCATAATTAGTTTTAACTAGGATTTAGGTATTAAGTAGGCCCCATTTTCATAATTATGACAAAAATTCTTGGGAGTATATTTTTTCTAAATCATTATTAATGTAGATTAAAAAAAATGTGCAATGTTTCTGTATCTTAAAATGAATACACATATAATTGTATGTGAAATACAATACGTAGAAAAATTTAAAATCTGAACTTCTTGGTCCGCCATTTAGGATTGGGGTATCGGAGAGGGTTTTGCTTTACACATATTTTCTCGTCTCAACGAGGGATTTTAAATGAGTTATCACACAATAAGCGTTACTATTTAAAATTTTTGAAAAAGGGTAAAATTCATGCATACCCAAAAAAGGTGCAGAATTTGCCCAATATATAGCTTCCTGAAAGTTTGGAGTTAATACGTGTAACAGGCTTAAAATTACGAAGTGGTTGCAGAACTTTTACATCACTCTGTATCCAATTCTTTCAACATAAAATTGTAAAATTATAACTTACAAAAAGTTACTAATCGTAAAAGGCAAACAAATTTCAAACAGATACTATGAACCAATTTAAGGTGTGTTTAACGATTTAGTTTAATCAACACTATAAACATAAAGATGAAATAAATATAATAGTCATGCAATCTCTTATTTTACAAACATTTATACAACCTATAAGAAAAAAAGTTGTAAAAATTATCTTGAACGCTGCGGTTTATGAGTAGGCCTATTGCCAATTTTATACCAACCGTTCAGCATTTCGTACATCAAAAACTGTTTATTTCTCAGTCATGGCCAAACGCGTGGTTCGATTTTCTTCAAATGTTTCATGAATATTCCTTGAAGGCAATTTAAACGACCTGTACAATTTTTTGTATTATTTTTTTAATCCTTTTTCACTTGAGTTGCAAGCATAGTTAAGGGAAAACAAAATCAGAAATACAAAATTGTATTATTTGTATAATAGGTTTTGTGATTAAATGTTACTTTGTTCGTATCTTAATTCCAATCTTATCGAATCCTGCCGTTTTTTTTTTACATTGAGTTTTGCAATGATTTTACAGATGTAGTCGATGTTATAGGAAGACAATATAAACTGAAAGAGGTTTATGAAAAATACACGTTTGTATTCAGCATATTTGGGTTGTGATTGTAATAAACTAATTATTATCGAATTGATTTTACAGTTCTTGTACATTTTTGGATTGAAACTTACCCAGTTTGATATCTCCCTAACATTAAATTAATATTATGCTGCCAAATGTGTCGAGGACCATTCCTATTAGACGAAAGCCTTGTTCATAAAAATTTGCAATAAATAACTTATTTTAGAATTTTTAGCGAGATCAACTGTTCACAGAATCATCTAAGGATTACTCTTTTATTTTTAAGGTAGGTAACCCTAAAGCAACACCACAATTTTTGTGTCTGTTTAATTTACCGTTATGATTCAAACAGAATATTCAACAGAAATACTTGAAACAATGCATTATTCGGAACAAACTGTATTATGCGTATACTCAAAGGGAAACCAGACTTGGAGCCCATAACCAGAAAATTATATTTCTTCAGATTTAGTTACACAATTTGTAAATTCCTCAACACGAATTTAGTATAATTTTAAATTAAATACCTCTTGAATTTCACTTCGCCACTAATGACAGTGTCACGGTCCTCGTCTCCGGGCTGAAATTACTTTCTGAATTTAACAAAAACATCCGAAGTGTTTTAAACGTTCCCCCGAGACGGGAATTTTTAATAAATTACTAATGAGGCGCTTCCCGAACTCGGGCAATTTCACTTTATTGCGAACTGAATGGAATTTTATTTTACATTATCACCAAATCCCCCTGTGCTTAATACCTTCAACCGGTTGATATAACTCCTTGTGCTGTTTGTGTAATTTAATTTCTAGTAACTCATAGGTTTGCATTTCAAACTAGTCTCTTACTATTATATTATATAATACATCCATGAATTTGCAACGCTCTTGAAGGTACAGAAAATTTTTTGAAACTTAATAACTGTTTCATTAGATTAATTAAACACTATTTTGGTCTTTATGTTGTAATTTAAAATAACTTGTACCATCACTGAAAAAATTAAAGTAAGCTACTGTTGATCTCTTGATATTATAGCAATGTTATTAACTTAGCAGCAAATGTAAGTTCAACAGTAAGCCTAATGTTTCTATGACATTAAGGCAGTACTAACTATGTCGCAAGGCTAGTTAGTTAATGTAGTACTGAATATAAACTAATGTAGTTATAACATTAGGTAGAGTGTTTAATATTCTAGTGTTCCTTTACTGGTAAGTTAGTTGTTATTTTCACAAAAATAATAAAATTAGGCAATACATCTACAAAATATTACACTCATATTAGTTATTGTAATCATAAGAGTAATTGCTTTGTGTGTTTCAGTATAACTAACATCCTTGCAAGGTTAGTTGATGTAGTGGTGAACTTCATACTAATACAATTATAACACTAGTTAAGATTGTAATTACCATGTAGTTTGTTTATTGTAACAATAGCTGTTATTTTTGTCACAACAGAAACAACTTTTCTTAACTCCGATATTTTATTTCGAAATTTGTCGAAAAGCTTTCCCCTGCATACTAACTGTCGAGGTCCTTCAGTTAGAGGAGCTACATAGTAAGAGTTCTGGAAAAAATAAAAATTAAGTGTAAGATAACTATAACATATATTATATTATAATATACATAGTTATTAATTTATGTAGTTAATTACATAGTTAAGGACATAACATTTTTACTGTATCTTAAAATAAAGAATTCAAGATTTAAACTACAACTTTTTAAAATGTTAACCTAAATTCTATGTTTAAAGTTACCGTATTTGATAATGAGTTCATTACTTTTAATTTAATTAATTACTGCGACATTTCCCACTGAAGATGGATATTTAATATCTTGAGTAGTAGTTAAGCTAGTTTGCAGTAACTTTTTTGTTAATAAAAAACTTTTTTATTTTTAATAATCGTTAACAAGGGTTGATCAATACTCGTAAATATCGTAAATTATATTAAATACATAAATTATTTCAAATATCAGAATAATTAGTTCTGATAAAAGTAATCAAAATTCATTATCCAAATATTTGTATATGCTATTGTTAGGTTTTTGGAGGACATAAAAATATTTACAAAATAATAAAATAAGGCTCTGTCATTTCAAATGTAAAAATTCCTAAAATAATTCATATTAATTGACTGATGCCATTGACAGTATAATATTAAAAATTCATTCACACATTTTTAAACAGCTAAACAACCAAACTGAATCTTTTACAATATTTTTTAACAAATCCTTAATTTGTTGTAAGATGTAGTTGTTATTAATAAATATTTTAGCGAAATGCCTGACGTATATAAATTAACAATTTTGCTAGGTTGTTAATTTTCTTTCTTTGAGCCTTATATTTTTACTTGAAAAGATATAATATGAATGAATTGTCTGTAGTTGTATGTAGTAATGTTAAATAAGTTAAATGGAAGTTAGGTACTAAAAAATAAGTTCCTTTACATGGATTTCCTCCATATTGGATAGGGCAAGTATATCTATTTCATTTTCTGAAATGAAAGTATATTATTTGATAATAAACTAATTATGTGTAAATAGATTACTAAAATGATTTTTAAATATTTACCAGAATGATTATTAAAACAATGATTTAAAATATATAAAAAATAGATTAGTTATATATCTTTAAAATAGTATGACAAAGTTATGTATAACTTCAGGCAACCTCCCATAACCTGTAATGAAATTTTAACATTGAATATATACCGTATTTATTATGGTAGTTTTTTTTAAATTACTGCATCTAATTATAATACTGTATTAACTTATGTATATACCTGAACTTACCTTTAAAAATTGTAATATAATTTTGAAATCCCCATGACGTCAACAAAGATTCTAGCCTACATCATAATCCATGTATGTTGAAAAAACAAGAAGATCGACAACGAAGCACTTTAGTTATACCTGTTTGGTGTGGTCTTTGTTGTTACTTGTTAGTCTACCGAGTACTGAAGAGAAACTGAATTCGAATTTCGTAAAAACGTGAGAAACTGTAATTGTGGGCAGGGTAACTCTAAAACAGGAAAAGGCTACCGTCAAAGGATGTACAGCGGATGTAACCCAGTTCACTGCATAAATAACCGCCTTTATGCCTTGTAAGTAAGCTAACATTGTGAACATATTAAGATATTGTTTTCATTCCGATTTTTAGATGTATATTACATTAGATTTACCTTATAGTTACATTAACTAATTTAGTGACTGCAATCATCGCCTTTACGTATATTAAATTCACTATGACAATAACTACATTATAGTTTACAGTAAAACTCAACATTAAAAAAACCTTACAGCAATGCAAATATTTCAATCTCTAAAGTAATTATGACATTATAAATGTTACCATGACAGAAAAACTGTTAACATTAATTTTAACTTTGCAGTACGGTTAGAGTTTTTTCAGTTCAGTAAGGCTACCGCGCATTGGCGACTATTTATTATGCAACTATTATTTCTGCTCAGTCATTTTTAAAGACGCACATTTTATGCTGCCATTGTCGCTTTTTCCTCTGTGATTAATACTGGACATTCTCCTTATTTCAATTTGTGACATATTTTTTAATTTCTTCTTACCTCTGTGCAAACAGTGTCATTACCATGAGTGCACCAGTAGCATTTTTGAATAAAACTTCAACCTTTATATATTTCAACTAGCTGACACGTACGGCGTTGCCCGGGTGGTTAGTATTTTCAGTCTTTTTAACGTAATTGTAATCTTTTGAAGTGTTCAGTTAGTGAGTGGTATTTGGCTTTTATATATATAGATCTTAAATAATAAAAGCACTATTGTCATAATAATAAAATATCTGAAATTATAATTTTAGTAACTTTGATCCCCCCAAACCCCTCCTAAAATTTCGAAATTTTTCATACCCTTTCTTAGAGAGCGCCTAAGGCCCTAGAGGAAGCTACATACCAAATTTCATTCCAATCCGTTCGGGCGTAATTTGAGGATGATCAAAAACGCATTGAAAACGTAAGGAAAAATGCAAAAACGCCTATTTCTGGCGTAATTTTGGGAGAATCTCAAACATTTTTTAACAGACTACTTTTAGGCCTTAAACGAACCTAAGTACCAAATTTCAATATTTTCTGCCAATTAGTTCTCGAAAAAGCTGAGAAAAACGCGAATATTGGGCGTATCTTTGGGATGTTTTCAAAATCCGTTCTTAGTGCGCGTCTAAAGGTCCAACTGAACATACATGCCAAATTTGAACTCATTTGGTTCAGTAGATTTTTAGTTCTGCTGATGAATGAATCAGTGCCATTTCGCTTTTATATAGATAGATTATTTGAACACACGATGTGAACAAACTTTGTCATATAAATTAACTAAATTCTTTAATATATATATATATTTACTCAAAAATATTTGATATCTATCTTGTCTTACTCTGATAATACTAGTAGTTCTGTTTACATAGACCTCGCTCGTTGAAATAACAAATGTTGTTTTGAGCTTATGTTAAAAATAGTGTGCCAGTAAGGAAGTTAGTAGGGTTTAGCCAGTTAAACATTATTTTGCACACCACACTGATATAGCGCAGGAAAGAGCAAGACATCAGGCTGTCTTATACAGCAGGTACTCTCTGTCCCTCTCCATAAAATTATAATTTTTATGAAGATATATCTAAAGAATAAACGTATAAAAACATGGTTAAAATACAAAAACTTGGAGGATTTTTAACAAATTTGAAGTTTGCGGCCCCATTTTGTGACCTTACCGTTAGAGATACGGAAAAATATCAAGAAAACAATTTTGTAGGACATCAAATTTGCTACACGCAAAATATTAGTTTTTCAATTCGACTTACGGTTAAACCACAAACTTTCTTTGGAAAAAAGCTTACACTGAGAGAAACGGTGAGGACGCCATTTTTATTTTATTTAAGGGGTTAAAAATGAAACATGGAAAAAAACCGTATATATACATGCTCGGCCTAGGAATAAGGAACATTTATGCAAAAAATCATGACAATCGGTCAAAGCCTTTAGACGTAATCGTGAGACAGACAGACACACAGACGAAATGCAGAAAGATTTAGCTAAAACGGAGACCTCGCTTCGCTCGGTCAATACATAATCTGACCCTACTTGGTTCAGGCCTGGTTATATTACTATATTCTATGAAATAATTAACACAAGTCAAATAATAAGATAAATATTTATTCATCAATAATTTTAAAAGAAATGAAAATTTGCTGGTTAATACATTAATTTAATATATGTGTTTTAATAGTCTTTATCAAAATATAGTCTTTGCCACCGGTCTAGCTCAATTCACATTTATTTATTTAATTAATTATTAATTTATTTATTTCATTTATGTATTTAAACAAAAGTTATTTCTTTAAAAATTTCTATTTATATTAAAATACTATATTCGAATAATTAAATAACTTGCATGTTCAATGAAGATATTTATTTGGTAATTGATTCTTTATTTAAATTTATTCTTACATTTGACGTCCAAATATTATTATTTAAATTATTTTGTATTTTAATCGGAAAAATAAATATTTCCTTATTTCAATGGTGTGTGTACTGGTAATGACATAGAGTATGCTATGATTTTACTATAATATTTCTAATAATAATAAACTAATTGAAACTAATGATTATGAATTATTTTATAAATACTTTTCTTAATTTTAAAATACGTGGTACACATTTGGGTGTTTAATTCTGCTTATTTTTACGTTTTACATCATGCAACTAGTCTTTCTTCTGACTCATGTATTTCATATTATAATGGCCTATTTTATATAAGATGTCCACCGAAAGTAGAGTTTGTGGTCCTCTTAGGGATCCTTAAATCTTTTGTTTAAAGAGCGGGCCGTCTGTCCTATATAAAATTGGGGCTTGTCACTTACGTTTTTTATTAGCTTATTTAAAAAAGAGAATAATTTATTAGAAGTAATAAGTAACGGTGATGTTCTCTTTTGCTAATTCATATGTTAAAGTGTGGCTTAATTCTGATCCATATTAGTTCAGAAATGTAAATTAGTTTGTTCTTAATAATGGGCTTCTTTTTTTTTAATTCCTGATGAGCTTGTCAATGACTGAGCTATTATAGCCATTGGAAACAGCAATGTATTTAATTGTATTCACTTCCTGCTCGTACTTCACCTTGACCAAAGGCACTGATAGGTATAGGTATAGGACCCTTAGGTATAGGTGATAGGTTTTTAGGAGTACCGGACCCACGAACTAATTTAAAGTAAATAATGAAAAAGGTTTATACTCCTTGAACTTGTTTGAATATATATATTTAACTTGTAAAAAAACTTTCAGGCTGATATTTTGAAAATTTTCTAATATGGAGCCGATTAAAATTAATTCGTTGGTCCGGTACTCCTAAAATCGAGAAACCCATTAATAAGTCAAGTGGCTCTAGATCGGGTCATTTTCAAGATAACAAGCTGAGACTCAGCATAAATGTTTAAAATACATATTTTAACTCCTATGTCAAGTTTAAATTCGATATATTAAAATTCAGCCAATTTAGAATGAGCCAACGCTTCATATATGAATGAGATTTCAACTTTTACTGATTTCCCCAGCTGCAAAATACATACCTGCATTATCGAACTTTTTCCAGACAAACCATTGCTCGGAGGAAAGAAGTAGGCCTACATATGACCTTTTTTATTGAAAAATACCTCTCCTACACGGTGGTATCTTTTATTTTTCTCTATCTTTATCCCAGCTCGAAATATTAAGGATAATCGAAATAAAAAATAATAATCGATTTTTTTTTTCGACTTTGGGAAATTGATAGACTGGTAAACTTTTTTTTATGTTAATCTACATACTTGAATGTACTTATAAAAAAAACAATCAGCCGTATTGTAAATTACTGGAACTTTTGGTATAAAATTACCTCTACCGACTGGCCTATAAGACCAACCTGTGAACGAAACTATTGTAAGCTGCCATTTTCATATTGTGTGGGTGATTAAGAAGAAGCTTGTACAGTCTGGTTTGTTGTGGTAAGTTTTCTACAGATGTTGAAATTAAAACTATTATTTACTTTTGAAATTGAAAGGTCTAAAAAGTTTAAGTTATTGGTTTCCCCTTCTAGTGTGAGTTGGAGTTTCGGATGTATTGTGTTTAGGAAGTTAAGGAGAATTGTCTATTGTTGTCATCGAAAAGTACAATAGTAGTATCTGTAATTTTGATTCTATTCAGACCAGAGTTATTCGTTTTCGATGTGGTTCAAGAATAACTCTGCAAGAATACTAGATAAAGGGGATCCCATAGACAGACCCTCCTTCTGAAAGTAAAACCGCTTATTGAATGTAAAATAGTTTTATTTTAAAACAATTTCAGTCAAGGAGACGAGCCATTATTGCTTGATTCGTAAGTGTAGAGTTCTCGAACAGGTTATTCTTCAAAGATGGCGATAGTCTTGTAGATTGGAACATTGATGTAGGAATTAACCACGTCAAATAATGCTAATGTGTGGATTTATTTAAGTTTTAATTTCGTAATCCGATCAATGAGGTCCGTAGGCTACTAATTTTTAGGCTCAAACTAAAACCGTTTCATTCCTAATTTTCTGTCTAATTTCTTTGCAACAATGTAGGCCGGTGAAGGTGTGAAATTTACCAGTGGTCGAATCGGCACATTAGGCTTGTGTATTTATGGTAAATTGAAGGAATCTCAATGACAATTACACAGTTCCGCAGTCTAGATTTGCCCGTTACCGGTATCGCACGCGACATTTTGACCAAAGTAACACGTACCGGTACGTGATACTAACGTTTGTGTGTTGTGTTGTGTTTTTAATGTTCTTATGTGACGACCTCGATTGAGTGAATTGACTGTTTTTGTACGGCCTGATGATGGAAACATAGTTTTCGAAACAGCGGCAGCCTTTAAAAGATGAGTAAACCACGAGACGGTGTACTGCAAGTACAAACTTCTTATACAGGGTGTTTACAAACTCCCTGGAAATATTTTGTGTATTTGTTCCTTAGGTCAATACAATCAAAAAACGTCATATAAATATGGGACTAACATGCCTAGTTTTCTGTCTGTCCGTCTGTTTGTATTTTTTACAAATTATTTTATAACTTAAGTATTATTTTAGATAGAAACTTCAAATTTGGCACAAACATGTACCTTGGTAGGTCAAACAAGTATATAAAATTACGTTACGATATCTTAAACAGTTTCAAGATGGCGGCCATTAAAAATCTTTAATGTTAAATTTAACGAAAACCGTAATTTTTATAAAAAAAAGTTACCAGTAATAAATCATTTAGAATTTTAAGACGAACAAAATCATACTTATTTCCTACAATCGGATAATAAATAACTGAGTAATGAGACATTTACTGAAATAAATATCATACAAAATTTGCACTAAACAACAATTAGCCGTGTACTACAGTTGTTACATAATTAGGTAATTAGGTAATAAAAAAAGGTGTATAAATGGATTAGTATATTCCAGCAAAGCTGGAACGCATCTGGGCCGATTTTTAATCAAAGCTTGTTAGGCCTACACAAAGACATACTATCTGAAACAAATATTTTGTGCAAAACGCCCATACCGCCCATAGTAATTTTCTGCGAATATGATATTTAAAAACAGTCGAAAACTACTGTTATCAGTGTCATATTTGTGGTTTTCAAGGGCGCTGAGATTAATAGGCTATTGTAATTCATATTTTGTACGGAAAAACTAAAAACTGTTCTATAGTAAAGCTCAGGCATTCAATCAAGCTCGTAGTCTACATGAAAGTTTATATGCGATTGCATAGCTAATTATTGTGAAAAATCTGTACCTGTTCCAAAGACGTGAGTTTTGTATTTTAAATGGACAAATTTTAACGTATTAGTTTTAACTTTCTTTTAAGGTACTTATAAAAATGTCAGCTTATTTCCTACCAAACGATCATATAACCTTTTGATTATACATGGACAGTGAGTGGACAGTTTTCACGTAATTTGACTTACTGTTCAAAAAATATATTTAGTCTATGTTGATTTTTATTTTAGATCAATATTTATTATTTGTGTCTGTAATTGTTATATGTATTACTTCATTTTGCTTTATAAGCTAAATGTCTAAATTGTATACGTTGTAGTATGAGCATATGAATGCAACTGGCTGTAAGGCTATGGCAGCTAACTGTTGTTGTTAAAAATGTAAATAGAACAGAGCAGGATCTAGAGGAGGCATTGGGGGGGGGGGGGGGGTTGATAGTAATTTTGGACGCAGCCATGTTGTATTTGTCGAAAAAACAGGCTTTCTATTACCCTTACAACCCCTGATTTTCAACAAATACAACTTGACAGCGTCAAAGCGTACCACCACAAGTCAATGAAAAACTACACTTTTATGTAGTATTAATCCTTGAATCCGGCTGTATTTTTTCCAAAATGTTATTCCTCGTTTTCTTACTGTAGCATCGTTCTAAAGTTGAGTTTGTACTGCCACCGTGGCCGCTCCGCTAGGTTTCAAGTTATTTTAATCAGACTTTAACAACAAAACTAAACGTTAATAGATTTAATTAAACAGGGTCAAAGACCCGGCTAATACACAGCATAGGTACAGGAATAAGACAGGATGGCAGGAGGTGGGGTACTAGCGATATAAAGCAACACCACATATAGGTGGTATTGTATAAAGGCGGCTAGACAGTCTTATAACCAAGGTCCAAGAAAACGGCGATAACTTGCCTATTATCCTCTACCATTTATTATTAAAAATTAACCTAAAAATCCTATATATGTACTACATACGTGTCGTATAATAATAGCTGGGGGGGGGGGGGGAAGGGGGGGGGGGCGGGTCAAAAAGGGGAAATAAAAAGAGCCCCCCCCCCCCCTAAAAAAAAGCCCTAGATCCGGTTCTGAAATAGAATATCACATTACAAAGATATACGAATTCCGTTTCATCTGCACTCTAAGCTATCTTATAAATGTGTGTTCTACATTTATGTGAAACAGTTGTTATATTGTATTAGTGCAGTGCATTATTCTGGTACGCAGTAGTTGTATTTACAAGTTTGTTCCACAAACATATAGATATTCTGAGAGTTTGCAATAATGCAATTATGCATTTCCTTCGAGAAAAAGGGTTTAAAAGCTTTTAGAGATGTTTTTAACACTACATTTTACTTAATCAAAATGTCTTTGAAGTTCCATTAAATAGTATCAGTATCTTTATAAGAAGCCTTAGGTAAAATACAGAGTTGTTATAAAATTATATTCTCAGTTATAAGACGTCATAATCGTTCATAAATGACACTAATTGGGTTATTTTTCTCTACATTTTTCGTATCTCCAATGCTTTTACGGGATTTGCATATACAGGATGTCACTTAGCTCTTACAACATAAAATGTTTAGTAAAGTATTTTTCGAATTAATTTAGTTTAGTCGAGATTTTTTACACAAAAGCAAAATAACTTTGGAAATATACACATTACGTACAGATTTGTACGTAAGCACTGTCTATAAGCACTAGTACTTTTTTTGGTACTAGGTTCTATTTTAAAACCGAATGTTTAGAAAGCCTCAGATTCTGTAGATCAAATGCCAACCATAACGTCTTGGTAGTTGTAAACAATGCAAAGCACTCTGATTAAATGTAACTACAAACTAAAAAAATAAGGAACACTAAACAATAACTGTACAACTTAATGAAAAAGTAATGTTTATTGAACTACAGTGTCAGTAAGCTCTGACACAGTTTCCACAACTGAACTACAATATTACGGTTTACTCCATTATCCCCAACCCTCTCCGGTAACGCCCAATCACAGCAGGTTACGAATTTTATTATATTCATATATTCAGACATAATTAAGTTTAATTTTAAGGAAAACATTTAAATATAACTAAGTTTGTTGGGCTTATTGTTAAGAACAGTGTACAATTTGTTTAGCTAAAAGTAAATACTGTTCGCTGTGAAAATTTGAAAAAACACAGTCCTAAAGTTGAAAAAATCTTTT
>JAGFPH010006362.1:9478-21095 GCA_018207615.1 Philaenus spumarius
TTATAATTATGGGGAAATGTTTAAAAATAAACAAGTTTATGTTGTCAATCTAGCATCGCGGCAGCGGCCGCACGGGGTAGCACCACGGTAGCGAGCACGGCCAGTAATTCAAAGGTCGCGCGATCGAATCCCGCCTTGGACAATAATTTTTTTATACGATTGACTTAGGTGGAATATTGTTTTTTTGTTTTGTTCTAAAAAGTAATAAATAAAATGATTGAAAACAATATTATTTTGACTACAGTAAGTTGGGAGAAAGTTTGTGTCAGTTAACTGATACCGTTTATTTTACTTTTGTTTTAACGTTGCACTGGACCATCCACTCCCTCAATCACATTCTTTCAACAATCAGTTCAGTATTTTACGGCCAATCGAAAAACCCCCCACACTATGTTTCAAGATATCCCCACACTAAAGTGCGTTGCGACTATGCGAGCCAACTACAGTAAAGTCTTCCATATTATCCCTCAGCTCAAAATCAAAACAAGGCAACTTGGTATCACCAGAAAACCTTTTGCCAGCTTCGCGGCATGCCTTTGATGTTCTGCGAGAGCTGCGAACGACTAGAAATGAGAGACCGATAAGTCAGTGCCTAAAAGTTTAAAAACTAGCGATACTTTAACTTTTATATTATTAACTTTATCGGCATGAAAAAGTGTATAACATATTTATGAGATTATTGAAATCAAAATAAGACCAAACATGATAAACCCTAATTTGGACCACATTTAGTTATGAATACTTATCGATTCACTCATTTAATTTCACGACTAATTAATTAAAAAATAAATGAGAGCACAACATGGAATACAAACAAACAATAGCTGTACACTGACAAACGCCATCACAAATACAAGGTCGAGAGGCTCCTCGAAAAAGGAAAATATTTAAACGTAGGAACCTGAACACCGCACCGGCCGCACGGCGATTTAGCAGGCCCCACGTGGGTTGCCCGGTACATGCTATTGTACCTTGCGCGAAGTGTCAAAAACTAAAAAGTGACGTTTAGTTTTGTGACTTTTTATTTTATTTTTTTATTTTTATTTATTGCTTCTAAACAAAATTAAATACAGTTGGATTTTCTTCCTTTTCTATTTCTATATAACTTTAGTTTAAACTAGGGGCTCCGCCCCTGGACGCTTCGCGTCCCAACCCCGACTCGGCCTTCGGCCTCAGATGGCTGCTTCGCTTCGCTCGCAGTAAAGAATCTCGTTAATCTTTGGCTCGTTTGTACATAGGTGATCGATCATAAATCAGCTGTTTTATTTGGCAGCTGAATCAAACTCATTAAACATTATCTCCATAAGATTAGCATGGGAAATTTGAAGGATTGTGTGCCGGAGCTCCTTCTTGGGTGAATAGCGGCAGAACGGATGATTGGAGCTTAAATCTGACGGAAAATTGTTTGAAATTAAATTTTCTACAACTTTTGTATTTAACATTTTTTTCTGTCTCTTACCGTTTTCTTACAAAACGCGATCAAAGTGGAAAAATGAAAAAATTGAAAATATATTTCCCGCCCAAAATGTGCTTTCAAAATTAATTTTGATTGAAAATTAATTCAAAAGCAATTTTTCTGAAAGTTTCTCGTCGAGAGCTTTAATTTAAGTATGACGTCGAGGGGGTTACGATTATGAGAAGTGCCTCATAGTTTCTCGGAGCCTCCCTTCTCGGATGAATAGTGGCTAAATGGATGATTGGATCTTGAATCTGACTGAAAATCTCTTGATTGAAATTTAATTTTCTACAACTTTTGTGTTTAACATTGTTTGCTATATCTTACTGTTTTTTTTTTTACAAAACGCGCTCAAAGTGAAAAAATTAAAAAAATCTAGAAAATCTTTCCCTCCCAAAAGGTGCTTTCAAATTTTTAAAATGTTAAATTCTGGCAATTTTCCCGAGAATTTCTCGACGAGAGCTTTAATTCAAGTACGAGGTTGAGGGGGGTCCGATTAAGGGAAGTGCCTAATAATGTCAGTTAATCAGTGTTACTGTCTAGCTTTATATAAGTAGGTATGACAATAATATCAGCTAACTTAAAATAACAAGAATTATAAAACAACTAAAACAGAATGTAACAAAATAAAATAAACATATATAAAATAACCAATTCTTTCAAGAAAGAAAATACTTATCCTAGAGAAAACGCAATATAGGGCCCCTAAGGCTATCCGTCTGCTTAGGGGTTCCATTACAAAAATTATAAACAAAAAAAATCAATTTAAAACAGAATTCAGTGCGGTTGTAGTAACAATAAATTTAAATTCCTATGTCCTAAATGAAAATTATAATCACTTTTTTTTACTCAAATTATATTAATATTAAGTTATATACAATCAAGTACCTTGAGTGCAGGATCCCTGCAATCACGCATGCCCCTTTCATCCAGATACATTTAAAACCTTCACGAAACATTAATTTATCCTAACAGATTGAAAATGGAATATAATACAGCCACAATTTCCGCTTCAAAGGGTATTACGATAAAGAAAAGTGACGCTCTTATACAAAGAATGTCAAAGCAGAAGAAGAAATGTATTACTCCTTTTGCATTACTTTCGAGTGTCGTTAGAATAATTCACTAACAAGTGTCTGTGTTGTGTTCTCGTGATGAGTTTGTTTGTGTTTAATTGTTTCTGTATACTAAAAGTAATTTCTTGATATACATAAAATGTGTTAAGGTTTACAGTGTTTTACCGATGAAATAAAGGCTACACTAAATAAGAGACATTTAGCCAAGTTTTTGCTTAAAATAGCATGTGTTTCTAAAATTTGCTATGTGTTATACTGCATAGGCTAGTTCCTTATACAAGTGTACTTTTCTTATAAAAGTAAGCATATTATCTGCACCATTAAACTCACCAAAGATACGCAAAGTAGGTGTTTTAGAAGTGAAATTTGAAAAACATTTCCTTATTTCCCTTTTCGTCACTTCCGGTCAGTTCCGGCAGCGTTTCGGTACTGGAAAAATTATGAGTAAACCCCTGCTTTGCTTACACTTTTTAAATATATTCGTTTGACTCGGGACCCGCGAAAAACGTCAAACGCCTCTTAACCGATCTACACTCCCGTGCTGGAAACCTAAATGAAGAAATAAAATGTCTAGTGTTCCCTCCACACGTACAGAATAAAATGTCTCTTTAAAAACTACCTAATATTATTGTAACTGAGTTGTAGCTTATTTCAGGGGAAAAAAGATATTGTCATTATTTTGTATTTAAAGATCTTTTTTACCAAATTGTGTAGAACATAAAGATATTTTATTTAAAATAAACGGTCTCAGTTAACTGACACAAACTTTCTCCCAACTTACTGTAATCAAAATTATATTGTTTTTAATCATTTTATTTTTTACTACTTTTTAGAACAAAACAAAAAAATAATATTCTACCTACGTCAATCGTATAAAAAAATTATTCTCCCAGGCGGGATTCGATCGCGCGACCTTTGAATTACTGGCCGTGCTCGCTACCGTGGTGCTACCTTGTGCGGCCGCCGCCGCGATGCTAGATTGACAACACAAACTTGTTTATTTTTAAACATTTCCCCATAATTATAAAACGCCGAAGTTTTGATAAAAGCGGGTGGTGTCATTTTGTTTGGCATCTTAAGCACTATAAATACTGAAAATTTGATCAAAATCGTTAGAGCCGTTTTTGAGAAATTTGCATTTTTGTCGTTTTTCATGGGTTTATAGGGGTAAATTACCCTTCAAAATTAAAAATTCCA
The DNA here is from genome assembly GCA_018207615.1 of Philaenus spumarius. Taxonomy (NCBI): domain Eukaryota; kingdom Metazoa; phylum Arthropoda; class Insecta; order Hemiptera; family Aphrophoridae; genus Philaenus; species Philaenus spumarius. Next base: position 13,208 of record JAGFPH010006362.1, read on the forward strand.
AAAAATGAAAAAAACGCCTGGAGATATTACGGTTTAGTACCTACATACCAAATTTCATGAAAATCGGACCAATAGTGTCCTCTCTGGTCGTGTATACATACAGACAGACTGACAGACAGACACCACTCTAAAAACACTTATTTGAGTTCAGGGAGCGCCAAAACAAAAAATTCCACTAAAAATATTTTTGGGTTCAGGGAGCACCAACACAGATAATTCAACTGAAAATTCAAATTCGAACATTTTTACGAAAACAATACTTTCTCCATATACTACGTATAGGGTGGAGAAAGTAAAAAAAGGAAGCAGTCGTGGAAATACCATCAGAAGTGAAAACTGTCATGAATATAAATCGTTGGTTATATTGGTTTAATCTGAAATTTGAGAATTATTTTTACCTTGACCCGTTTAAAATAAAATCTTAACATAAAAATAAAATAAAAATAACATAAAAATGATTGTCTATAGTCAAATGATAAATTAAAAAATATAAATTTGGTTAGGCATATACTGAAACAACACGCGTTGCTTTAATGCATTTACATTCATTATCATATCAACCAAGATAGCTAATTTATCTATGTCCATTTTAGAGGTATCACCAAGTACTCAAATTTAACATAAGTTACAACATTAGGTTAGTTAATTCAAAAAATGTTGCTTTTAGGATAATGTTTGATGTTGTAGACAATTACCAAGAAATTATGATTTCATAGTTTTTTCTAGATAACTCAGTTACGCTTTGACCTACAGAAACGAAAAAACCCATTTTGTCTGACGTTAAAAACAAAATGTGTTGTCTCTTGTACGCTTTTTGTTATGTTAACGGTTTTCAAGATATTCCACTTCAAACATTTGTAACTGCCGCCATTTTGAAAATTATTAAAATAAAATCGTCGTGCTTGGTACACTTGTAAACCGTAACATACACGTAGCTTATATCAAACTTGAACTATCTTACCTATTTCTGGAGTTGCAATGAGTTTTTTGTAAAAAAAATATTCCTCCCCGGCTGGGAATCGAACCCCGGTCTCCCGCGTGACAGGCGGGGATACTGACCACTATGCTACCGTTGACTGTGTTGGAATTGAGTTATTTAGTGCTATCTCTCTTTTGTAAACACAGAGGCGATGACGAATAATATCTGACGATCACGCGAGATCAGAGATTTTACCCATCTGAAAAAGTGCCTAACGCATAAGAAGTTTTCGCTTCAAAAAATGTTTAACTAGTTCTTACATTTGTCGATTTCAGCAATGTTTAGCTTAGACGTGGGAGAGCTGTACACTACTAGCATTGAGTTTGCTAGTTTTTCATTCTTCCGCTAGCAAATATAGCGCAGCTTCATAAAGCCGGAACCCTGACTGTAAACGTACTGCAATGTGCATGCGTGACAATGTATGTGTGTATGTGTTATTAAACACAGCTTTCTCTCACACATTGATCATTAACGGATATATTATTTTTCTAGTATTCCTCCGCGAGCAACAAGTTGATGTGATAACCACCAGAGTGCAGGCTAAACACTCGAGTAGGAATACAAATTCGGCGTACATGCTTCCACAATAACGTGGATGTTTTCGTCATAAACTATCCAAAACTATTGACGTTACTTTTATTTGGGAGGTAATTAAACTTCGAATGTGGTGGTGGTCTTTTTACATTCTTAATATTTACATTATTGAATAAGAAAAAAATTTCAAACTTTGATTTTGAGTTAAGTCAAAGAACAAATTTAGTTAAAAACTAAAAGTAATCCACATTCGGATTGTCCTAACATTTAAAAAGACACATTCAGCACAATTGTCTGATCATTATTACTCCAGTAATCTTATTACCCATTTAACATTGCTCTTAGGGGAGTTAAAATTCAAGATTGTGGCTGGGTATGTCGAGCCTTAACTATTGTTTTTACTTTCTCACTATACTATAGTATAGAGAAAGTATAGTGATCGCAAAAAAAATCGATGTTGAGATTTTTGTGGAAATATCCGTTTTGGGACCCCCTGAGTCCAAAAAACTGGTTTTTACAAAATGTCTGTATGTCTGTATGTCTGTATGTATGTCTGTATGTATGTCTGTATGTCTGTATGTATGTCTGTATGTCTGTATGTATGTCTGTATGTAGACAAAGCTAGAGAGAAAACTATTCGATCGATTTCAACCAAATTTGCACCAGACATGTCCAGTACGCCTGTATAGATGCACAAAAAATGGTTTTGAACAATTTTGAAAAACAACCCCCTTTTTGGCCAAAAAACCCCCAAAAAATCAGTTATTATTTTTTTATAAAAAAATGGCTCTAACGATTTTGATCAAATTTGGCTTATTTGTAGCCTTTAATGTGCCCTACCATAAAAAAAACCCGCATCTTTCTAAAAATTCTCGTTTAGCTAATAATAATAATAATAATAACTGATTTTTGGGGGGTTTTTGGCCATAAAGGGGGTTGTTTTTCAAAATTTTTCAAAACCTTTTTACGTGCATCTATAAAGACCTAATTGACGTGTTTGGTGCAAATTTGTTCGAAATCGATCGAATAGTTTTCTCTCTAGCTAATAATAATAATATTTATTAGTTAATCGCCTACTTTAATAAAAGTATACAAAGCTAGAGAGAAAACTATTCGATCGATTTCAACCAAATTTGCACCAGACATGTCCAGTACACCTGTATAGATGCACGAAAAATGGTTTTGAATAATTTTGAAAAACAACCCCCTTTTTGGCCAAAAAAACCCAAAAAATCAGTTATTATTTTTTTATTAAAAATCGGCTCTAACGATTTTGATAAAATTTTGCTTATTTGTAGCCTTTAATGTGCCCTACCATATACAGAAACCCGCATCTTTCTAAAAATTCTCGTTTAGCTAATAATAATAATAATAATAATAATAACTGTTTTTGGGGGTTTTTGGCCATAAAGCGGGTTGTTAAAAAAAAAATTCAAAACCATTTTACGTGCTTCTATGAAGACCTAATTGACTTGTTTGGTGCAAATTTTTTCGAAATCGATCGAATAATTTTCTCTCTAGTTAATAATAATAATAATAATAATATTTATTAGTTAATCTCCAACTTTAATAAAAAAACTCTCCTACCCCACCCTACAAGTCACAGTGAATCTGTTTAGTAATTTAAATGTATTTGTGAGAAAGTATGTGCCAGTTCCTGGTACCGTTTATTTGTTTTACATTTTCCTTTTACTTAAGTTTGGCATCAAGGGTCGTCCTTAGTACTCAGCAGAGATAGTGACAGTGATAGGTCAGTCTAGTGAATCGGGTAAAATAGTAGTTAGTTTATTACAGTAAAATAATTTGTATGGATTTGATAATATGCGGTAAATTGCAAGTGGCCGGTTGTCAAGGTCCGCGGACGAGTAGGACACAATGGCGGGTAAACTTATCAAAACTCGGATATATCTCAGACACGGTCCGTGCGTTACAATACATTGCTCCTAAAATGTGCCGTAATATTTGAGAGAAATTTTCAATTCATTGTAAACGTCATCGTTCGTGTTTTCCAGATAATGGGCGGAACGGCGTTTCAACTTTCTCGTAAATTCAAACGGTCATTCTTAAAACTGGCTTTCTTCGCCCTTTTTCCGTCTTGACCGTGTCTTAATTGGAAATGAAGTTCACACGAGGCAAATAGACGTTTAGGGCAATAAAGTTAAAGTATTGTAACGACCCAGTTCGCAAAACATTTCACTTTCTTCTTGTTTCTTAAATTTTATTTTTAAATATTAGACGAATAAAATAAAGCAACTCAATACATAAACTTTTTCAAACAATGATAAATATAAAAATCGTTTTTAGCGAACTGTTGCAAAGGCTATTTAAGTTGTAATAATTTTACTGTAATCTCTACAAACAGGATGGCTCGTGAGAAAACTTTCAGGACGTGTTCTACTAATGAAAATAAAGAAAAACATCTTATAAACATAGGTTCGGAAATGCTTCGTTTTCCACATATCCGCCATTTTGCTTTTTTTTACAAAATAATTCATATCTAGAGAACGATTTGACTGATTAAGTTCAAACTTGTCATAAAGTTTAATCTAGCAACGCTCTATCATAAGAAAAATAAGCGATTATATCCAATCATGCGTTTCCAAATGGCGGCTGTTTGAAAATTTCAAACCTAAATTATTCAAAAACCGTACATTTCAACTCAAAAGTACCGTAAATATTCTATGTATGAACGACCAAACCCTTACTGGATGATTTGGCCAAAATTAGGTCTTACAACAAAAATGTATGACTCCCTCGGTAGATACCTGGGTAGGTACAATATCAAACCTTTGAAATTTGTCTAATTCTTCTAAATGTTACCAATATATTTTGTCTGCAACACAAGTGCCCGAGAAAATAAGTTGCTGTACACCTTCAGTAGGCACTCTGACAAATCCGTTTAGAGTTTAGAGCTTTGTAAACTTTCTAGCTATTAACTACAACTCTTGTACAAAACAATTTTGTATACAATTAACCCATACTGAGTGGGTGAGTTACGAAATGAAATGAGTTGTTAGTTTAGTTAGAAATGTTTAACAAGCACAATTAGGTAATCTCACAGTAATATAGAGTAGATAGTTAAGTAATTAGAGATTATATAAATCACAGGTTTGCATTTTTAAGTAACATAAGGCTAGATGACAAAAACTGAGCGGGGGGCAAGAGTTTTTAAATAGGAAGAACACATTAGAAAGGGGGCTTTTGGGAAAGGTTCTTGGGAGACCGGGGTGTAGAACCCGTCGTGGGCCTCAAAGAGAGCCCAGAGGGCTATTCGGGTCGCCGGAATACTACCCCTCGGAAAACTACCCCCCCAAGCAGGTTCCTACGTCATTTTGACGTCAGAGATCGGGGGGGCAGTTTTCCAGTCACTCACACTCAAGTTTTTATATAATTAGAATTAAAAAAAAACTAGAGGACTAACCTAAACTGTTTAGTCACAGTATATTGCCGATAACAGTATAATTGTAGGAACCTGCTTGGGGGGGTAGTTTTCTGGGGGGTGGTATTCCGGCTCCCCGGCTATTCTCGTGAGGTGTGACAGCCCAAGTGGACGTCAGGGCAAAGGAGCTGAGATGTTCGAGCCACCAGGACAGAGTAAAGTTGAGGGCACGGTTTGTGGACATTAAAGCGACGATTCTTTTATGTAAATTCTGGGTTAGAATCTGTTTATCTGGGTTGATCTGTTGGGAGAGTTGTACATACATTTTTAAAAGAATTCATATTTGGTGCGAAGGAATTTGTACTCAGTGTTGTCCGTAATGTAAAGTAAATTATTTAGACTAAGCGTAGAATCAAATGTAATTTAGTAGACCTTCCGAATAAAATAGATGTTTATGTAATTGGTGGAAAAATAAGTATTAAATTTGTAAATACAGAGTGTTCATAAAGTTCCTTTAATCCCTCATTATTTTTGTTCCTGAAAATAAGTTAACAAAATTTTGTATATATCTTGTGTTGCATAACAGGTCACATTTTTTAACATATCCGACCCTCTATGATTTTGTGGGTCTTATGAGGGTAAAAGGGTCAATATAATTTCAAATATAAAGGTAGGTCATGTAATACACCATTGAAAAGCTTATTAAAATAGAAACAAAATGGGGCAAACTAGAGTGTAATGTCTTATTTCATTTCAAAGTAATGTACAAAGTCCTGGAAAATAGCGTACAACCTACTTATTCCTAGTATTAACGAATTAATAACCTGCTTTGATGCTATGATAACAATATCATTTTCCAGAAAGTTGTCCGTTACTTTGAAACGAAGCAAGATACTAAGCTCTAGTTTGCGCCGTTCTGTTTCTCTTTTAATAAGCTTTTCAATTTTGCATTACACGACCTATCTTTATATTTGAAATTGTTCACTCCTACCCTTTCCTCAAGCCCCCCAAAATCATAGAGGTTCAGATATGTCAAAAAATTTGTCCTGTTATGCAACACAAGATGTATACAAAGTTTTGTTAACTTCAATTACAAAATAATTCGACCACGCAGCTCAACCGCTGACGTGAGTTGAGCAAATTTCAAAAATTAAGTTTATAGGCCTATTTTTTAGGGTTTTAACCACCAATTTGGGAAATAGGTCTATTCACGACTGTGGTGAATAGCTGCAAAATGGTTCGCACGCCATTCCGCTTATTGGGTACTCGTTCAATATTGGATACTCCTTCAATATATTGGATACTTCTTCAATAAACAAAGCATTGCGTGCTTCACACGCCATTCCGCATATTGGGAGTATCTTCAATACACAATGAATTGCGTGTTTCGCACGCCAACCCCACGGGAGAATCCACCACATGGCTTTGAACCGGATATACTTCTAGGTATTTTACGTTTTGATCGATTTTGGGGGAACTAAGCGAGCTGTAAGGACGCGTAAAAAAACAAAACGTGCAGAATAACATCCTACATTTTATATTTTAGGAAAAACTCAAAAACAAATTCATTCTCGTAGGAAAAACCTTAAGAAATAGTTACTTCCGGTCAAAAAACGTGCTTCCGATTGATGGATTTTTTTTGCTGACGAACTCGTCCGAGCGACGTAGTCATGCAACATGTGTACCAAATTTGAACCAAATCGGACTTAAAATGCGGCCGCTAGAGTGCGAACACATATATACATATACATACATATGATTTTCAAAGACACCCCAAAATGTGTTCTGGGGACCATGATCGGTGCTCATTTGCTACTCCCGACCTTGGGTCTCACCATAAGGGCCACTGCAATAGCTAATTTTTCCTACGAAAATTCGCTAATAAATAGGGTTAATGTGATTTTATGAACACTCTGTACTAACTATATTATTAGGTACCGAATCAAATCAAATCTAAATAATTAAAAATATTATCTAAAACAATGTTGCGTGTCCAAAAGGAGTGTACCAACTAAATAAAATAAAAACCAGTAAGATCGTTCAAATAGCCAGGCATAACATCTATTGTGAAATACTAAAAGTGTACAGTATCTGGGCCAGGCCAGGCATCGCTGAGGCGTAGTTATGGTTTCACTTTCTGTCTAGTCAGTGTTAGTTCATACCTCAGCCATGGAGTACGCGGGTCTGATCTGTGCCCTTGTTATGGCCTTCGTATGCAGGGTCAACACCCTAGCAGCTCAACAGCCACAGGTAATAAGATAATCGGATATACAGTATGTTAGTATAATTTATCCTTTCACGGAAACCTGACAAAAGCTATACAATTGCTAGTCTCTTGCGCATTTAAGTTGTTTTAGTATTAATGTTGTCAAACTAATTGTTAGTTGTTGATGAATGTGTCTTTTTTTTTTTTTTTTTTTTTTTTTGATATTTCACAGATTAAACCAAACAAATTTAAATTAGGCCTGTTAAGAACGGAATGTTTTCTAAACAAATACCTCCAACTGATATAAAGGAACAAAAAGTATGTTGTTATGTTTACTCTGCATGTTTTTTGGCCCAGATTATAAACAGGCACGCTTTAATAAACTCACCCTAATTGTAATTGATTTATTTTACGTTTTTTTCATTCCTTTTATTACAATAAGAAAAACAATCGAAACAAAAGAAGATTTATATAAAAGAAAAATATTACTCACTTTAACACCAAAAATAGCGAAATAAATTTAAATATGACACTGTAATACACAAAATACCCAAAAACTACACAAGTTAAAGTACTTAAAATACTTGAGTTAAAATACACAAAAAGTAAAACCAAAACGATATTACTTCTAAATCCTAAAAGAAGAAAAACCTAATTAAGTGACAGCAAAAATTTAAGGGTCGGCTCTAGCTGTCGGCCATGTTGGTTGACACTCCATAAGACCAATGTTAAATTAAAATCCATATTTTTCCTTTATTTTTGATCGGATAATTATGAACGATATGTCATT
>JAGFPH010006362.1:29388-42215 GCA_018207615.1 Philaenus spumarius
ATATAATGTGATAATAACGTAATATAATCATACTGTTATCGGCCAGATTAAAAATGTGGTGGATTTGCCCGGCGAGTAATATTTACGTATCCTTAGCTGACCCAATCCATTTTTTTGTCTCGATGCTGAGCTATCACTTCTTTGACTTCTTGAGGCCGATTGAAAACAATGGTTATTACTCACAGCCTTAGCCGTTTTTCCCTGACTTATGTTTGAAATATAAGTAATGTGCAGGAATATCATCGAGGGATAACCGCGGGAGTATAATTCCCGTTTTTCCCTCACTTGTAGCCGCTACCTGACCGAACCATTGTGGCAGTTCGTGTGTTTCTTATCTTGCGAAATGACCCTTTCTAATCCCCTCTAATGACTGTGGCAGTTCGTGCGTTTCAGATGAACCCAAAATTTGTGGCAGTTCGAGTGCAGCCGGCGTGCAATGCACTGTGCGTCGGCCGCTTCTCATAGTGTCCAGTGTCAAGCTCACATGTGCGTCCTTAGAAGGGAACGTGTTAGTAATTTAAATATGCTTGCGAGAAAGTATGTGCCAGTTTCTTATTTTTTTTATATATAAATGAATTTATTGTTGTTATTAAGAGCAATGAAAAACATTTTGTCATAACTTTTTAGAAAGCTTGGATCCGTATGGTACCATAACAATAATTTCTTTGTACAATAATTATAAAACAAACGTAGGGCCTACACTATTCGATTTCGTTTGTTTTTATACGCGGTTGTATATAGAGAAAACTTCAAATGTATTTTTTTTTTTTTATTTATAGCCATTGTTTATGTTTTTGTTCCAGAGTCGAAAGTCGTTGTGCCAAGCTCCTGCCGACGCCCCACAGAGACTGGAAGGAGTTATTGAACAATGTCAAGAAGAAATCAAACAGGCTGTGATAGAAGGTACAATGTGAACCATTTTCCAATATCAATACACCGGATGTTAGAAGTTACCCTAAACACTAATCTATATATAATACTAGGGGCTCTGCCCATGGACGCTTCGCGTCCCAACCCCACCTCGGCCTTCGGCCTCAATGGCTGCTTCACTTCGCTCGCAGTTGGAAAATCCGTTAAAGAATCTCGTTAATCTTTGGCTCGTTTGTACATAGGTGACCGAGCATAAATCAGCTGTTTTATTTGGCAGGGGACTCAAACTCATTAAACATCTATATATATAAAAACCAAAACCCACTGACTCACTGACTCACTCATCACGATTTCTCAAAAACTACCGAACGGATTGGAATGAAATTTGGTATGTAGCTTCCTCTAGGGCCATAGGTGCTCACTAAAAAAGCGTTTGAAAAAATTCGAAATTTTAGGGGGATTTGGGGGGATCAAAGTTATTAAAAAAGGACTTCTTCAAAACTAAAGAACGGATTGGAATTAAATTTGGTATGTAGCTTCCTCTAGGGCCATAGGTGCTCACTAAGAAAGGGTTTGCAAAAATTCGAAATTTTAGGGGGCTTTGGGGTGATCAAATTTATTAAATAACGATTTCTTCAAAACTACCGAACAGATTGGAATGAAATTTGGTATGTAGCTTCTTCTAGGGCTATAGGTGCTACTTAAGAAAGGGTATGAACAATTTCGACATTTTAGGAGGGGAATCAAAGTTACTAAAATCATAATTTCATATCTTTTATTATTATGACAATAGTGCTTTTATTATTTAAGATCTATATGTATATATAAAAGCCAAATACCACTCACTCACTGAACACTTAAAAAGAATACAATTACGTTAAAAAGACTGAAAATACCAACAACCACGGGCAACGCCGTACGGGTCAGCTAGTTATCTCCATAAGATTAACATGGGAAATTTGAAGGATTGTGTGCCGGAGCTCCTTCTCGGGTGAATAGCGGCTGAACGGATGATTGGATCTTAAATTTTATGCAAAATCGTTAGTTTAAAATTAAATTGTCTACAACTTTTGTATTTAAAATTTTTTTCTATCTCTTACCGTTTTCTTGCTAAATGCGCTCAAAGTGAGAAAATGAAAAAATTTGAAAAATCTAAAAAATCTTTCCCGCCCAAAAGGTGTTTGCAAAATTAAAAAATTTTAACTTCTGGCAATTTTCCCAAAAGTTTCTCGCCGAGAGCTATAATTCAAGTATAAGGTTGAGGGGGGTCCGATTACGGGAAGTGCCTAATAACTAATGTCAATGAATCAGTGTTACCATCCAGCTTTATATAAGTAGATTTTATAAGTAGATATAAAAACGAAATACCACTCACTCACTCCCGCATCACGATTTCTTAAAAACTACCAAACGGATTGAAATGAAATTTGGTATGTAGCTTCCTATAGGGCCATATGTGCTCACTAAGAAAGGGTTTGAAAAAATTCGAAATTTTAGGGGGTGTTTGGGGGGATCAAAGTTATTAAAAAAACGATTTCTTCAAAACTACCGAACGGATTGGAATGAAATTTATTATGGAGCTTCCTCTAGGGCCATAAGTGCTTAATACGAAAGGGTTTGAAAAAATTCGAAATTTTATGGGGGTTTGGGGGGTAAACATTACTAAATCACGATTTCTTCAAAATTACCGAACAGATTGGAAGGGTCATAGGCGCTCGGTAAGAAAGGGTTTCAAAAAATTCGAAATTTTAGGGGGTTTGGGGATCAAAGTTATTAAATCACGATTTCTTCAAAACTACCGAACGGATTGGAATGCAATTTGGTATGTAGCTTCCTCTAGGGCCATAGGTACTCACTAAGAAAGGGTATGAAAAATTTCGAAATTTTAGGAGGGGTTTGGAGGGATCAAAGTTACTAAAATCATAATTTCAGATAGCGTAGTCTTTCTTTTCATGACCACAGTAGGATACACACGGGTATTCAACAAACACTTAACAAGAATACTATTATGTTAAAAAGACTGAAAATACCAACCACCACGGGCAACACCTTACGGGTCAGCTAGTCTGATATGTTTTCCAAAACAGTTCATCGACGCGAGTTAATAGCGACTGTAAAAATTCTTTTTACCTAACGTTTGTTTCGCTATTGTTGCGTCAGAGCGATTAAGTCGGTGTCTACAAATTGAGTGGAAATTTACAATGTAAATCAAATGCATAAATATTCAGCAAAACTTCAAAGGGAAATCGCAATTACAACTGAAGTGTGGAGGCCTTTAATTAACCCAACTTTAATCACAAACGGTAGGCCTACTTCACGAATGCATTCCAATTACTGTAATGGTATACGGGGGTTTTTCCACAGTGATAGAAAACCACAGATGATATTAAACGATCGAAAGATTAGTGCGGTTGTATTGCGAAGATGCAGGATTCGAACAATGGTGTGAAGATTCTGTGGCCTCTGCTTGTACCTTGAAACGAGTAATGAATACTTAAGAATTAAACCTGTTATTAATTCAATGTTTAAATCTGGTAAAAGGTGGTTAAACGAAAACCGTCCTTAACCTTTAGTTCGCCTCCAAGGATCCAAAAATCTGTGAAAACTAGGGTATGGTCGTGCTTCTGAATTAATTTTTACAACTCATTACTTCCTTCTTCTTTGATTTTTAAATGGTCTTTTTGACAACATATACCAACGTTTACTGACTACATACACATATACAGAGTGTAAAATAAGTCATGATGCACCTCGATATAATTAATTTAAGTGGGTAGCTATTTTATCAACGTTAAACCTCTACCATTCCTATTACAACACTGTGGGGGGGGGAGGGTAATGGGAGCAATTTAAAATGTTTTAATGTTCTTGTGACATATCATTAAAAAGCCCTTGAAAAACCATGAATTTCAGTGGTAAAAAATTAAAAATCACCACTCGCTACGCTCAAAAATTATATTTTCTAAAAATGATTTTTTTAACTTTATACTATTTAAAATACGGAAAGGGAAAAATCTGATCTAAGGAGAGTTATTCACCGTCAAGTGGAACCATAGAAACATATTTACAAAATCCCCAAACCCCCGCCTCCCTCTTACCAAACCCAACTCAAATATTTGCAATGGACACATATGGCTTGTGACTCATCAAATTGATGCCCATTAAAAACCATGAATTTCTCTGTTAAGAAAATGAAAACTATTTAACACATTCGATCGCTATATTATGTAAATATATATTTTAAAAGATATTTAAATATATATTGTAAAAAAGATATTTTGTAAAAACCCAAAATGTATCTGTCAATGAGGAGATCCGAACACAAAGTTATTTTATGATTTAATTATTATTATTAGTTTTTTTAGTACGAAATGACAGTAAAGTTAATAATTTTAGTTCACAAGCTCCAGAGTAACCGACTGGAAATGGTTAAAGGTATTAGGTTGTGTTTGCATTATACTTTTTTTAAATTAACTCCTAAAACTAAATGATTTTTGTGACTTCTAACGCAACTGAAATTTTAAATCAAAGTTGACTAAGGCAGCAAATATTTGAAAAGGTCAAACATTAGTGATTTGCAATTTATAGAGGTCTCGGAGGCGTAACCACACACTTGGCGGCCCTCACGGGGGTCTGGGGGTAAATTTTGGAAAATTAACCCCCAAAAACGAGTTTTAATGCATTCTAGAGGTAAAATTTACTACATTTTGTAGTACCTATGTGTTTTATTTTGCACATGATACTGAATTGAAAATATTATACTGAAACAATGAACGATTTGCAACATTATTTACCCTCTATCTCTGTAACCTGTGTCATTCAGGCTACTACATAACTACACTCATAACTTAGGCTATATGAACTGGTCTTGATAAACAATCTTACATTTAATCTTTTCCATAATTAGTTTCAACTTTCGATGTTGAAATATGTAAAGGAAAGAAAGGTTTAAAGTTTGTTTTGATCATTATTGTAAAGAAAATAAAACAAGTGAGTATGGGTCATGATTTGAAATTAACACACAAGTTCAAAACGAAAGCAAATATATTGTCACAAGCAAAACAGTTACATTACTATTCAAAACTAGAATCTTGTTCATCCATTAAAATTCCTTTTTTCTGACTTTTGCTGAGGAAAGTTCCAGGAAATAGTTTCATGAAGTTGGCGGCTTCCGTTTGTACGTCATTTTCGTCAATAAATTCAGGTTGAACAATTTTGTACGTGTTCAAAAACCGACTTCATTCCATGAAATCGTGGGTCTAGTTGCCCACGTAACGCGTCTATCGTGCGGTAAAAGACAGTCACTTTGAAGCAAGATTTTGGCTCTTGCAGCCTCGCTCAGTTCATCAAAGTGATTCTTTGTTTTAGCGATACTTTTTTGGGCAAAAACCGAGCTCTATACCCCAACGTACACGCATATTTGAAGTTTCTTCACTAGGTTTCGCTCTGAAGTACTGAATTTTTTTCTGAAAGTGTCTAGGGGCCCCCTGGTTTCAAAGAACTTTGTATTAAGTAAATGTTTTTTTAAACAAATTAAAAATTTATATTTTGTAACAATTAAGTCGTTTTGGATAGATTTCTCGGCAAAAGTCATCCAAAATACAATGTTTTACATTTCCCCCGTAGAAATCCAAGTAGAGCCATAGGGCCGGGGGCCACCGACAGCGGGGGCCTCTGGGCACTGCCCCGGTTACCCCGGCGGTAGTTACGGCGCTGACCGGTCTGTGAAAATCTGTGGAAAAGGTCAAATAAAATAAATAAACAGCTTTTTATATTTTGATAAATTTAGTAGGCCCTACTCTAGAAATACAAATATTAAATCAACTGTGTTGTGATTAAAACAAACCACGTTGTTTCAAGAAAATTCAATGGTCTCTTATATTTTATTTTATGTTTAGTTTTTACAATTTCCTACATTGTCAATGCTTTGTACTTGATTTTGTTTTCAGAAGCTTTGGAGGCCCTCGGGGACAGTACAAAAGCTTTGTTGACACCGAGCAGAAACAAGAGAGATACTTTTTCTGGAGAAGAAAAAAGGATTGCTGGAGTAAGTTTAATGAGGATCATTTCATAGGTTCTTTCTATTTATAACACAGTTACAGTCGAACCTCGTTAGTGCGAATCTCGATAAAACGATTTCCTCGATAAGACGCATTTTTTTTAATCCCTTTGAAACTTTCGTAAAGGTCAATGCTTAGAAGCACTCTATACAACGTAGTAATTGGTTAAAAACCTCCATAAGACGATTTTTTTTGTGACATGGGCTAGGACTGATTAACCTCTACAAAACGAATATTCTTAGCACAAAACCTCTACAATACGAACGCGACCTCTATAAGACGAATTTCTCATGATCTCAACCTCCATAGTACGTAGTTTTCAAAACAAACAGAAGCTTGTCTCGACAGGAAATCCCCATCCACCCCTCTTCCTTCCTCATTCATTGTTTGGCGTGTGACCCTTCCGGCTGTGTTTTTCCCTTGTTTTAGAGTTGTGCATATGTTTAGTATAATGATAATGGCAGGGAAAAAGTCAAAAAGTCAGAGCGAGGAGAAACCTCTATAAGACGAATAACGGCAGTAATTAACCTCGATAAAACGAACCTCTTTATTAAGAATACCTCGATAATACGAATTTTTCTCCTATCCCTTGAAATTTGTCTTATAGAGGTTCGACTGTATAATATAAACTGTATGTACGTATCTATATATATATAAGCGAAATACCACTCACTCATCACGATTTCTCAAAAACTACTGAACGGATTGAAAAGAAATTTGGTATGTAGCTTCCTCTAGGGCGATAAGTGCTCACTAAGAAAGGGTTTGAAAAAATTCGAAATTTTAGGGGGGATTTGGGGGGATTAAAGTTATGAAAAAACGATTTCTTCAAAACTACCGAACGGATTGGAATGAAATTTGGTATGTACCTTCCTCTAGGGCCATATGTGCTTACTAAGAAAGGGTTTGAAAAAATTTGAAATTTTAAGGGGGGTTTGGGGGGATTGAAGTTATTAAAAAACGATTTCTTCAAAACTACCGAACGGATTGGAATGAAATTTGGTATGTAGCTTCCTCTAGCGCCATAAGTGTTCACTAAAAAAGAATTTAAAAAAATCTAAATTTTAGGGGGGTTTGGGGGAAAAAATGACTAAATCACGATTTCTCAAAAATTACCGAACAAATTTGGTATGTTGCTTCCTCTAGGGCTATAGGCGCTCGTTAAGAAAGGGTTTAAAAAATTCGAAATTTTAGGGGGGTTTGGGGGATAAAAATGACTAAATCACGATTTCTTCAAAATTACCGAACAGATTGGAATGAAATTTGGTATGTAGCTTCCTTTAGGGCCATAAGTGTTCACTAAAAAAGGGTTTTAAAAAATTGGAAATTTTAGGGGGTTTGGGGAGATTAAAGTTATTAAATCACGATTTCTTCAAAACTACCGAACGGATTGGAATGAAATTTGTTATGTAGCTTCCTCTAGGGCCATAGGCGCTCATAAAAAAAGGGTATGAAAAATTTCGAAATTTTAGGAGGGGTTTGGGGGGATCAAAGTTACTAAAATCATAATGTCAGATCTTTTATTATTATGACAATAGTGCTTTTATTATTTAAGATCTATATATATAAAGGCCAAATACCACTGACTGACTGAACACTTAAAAAGAATACACTTACGTTAAAAAGACTGAAAATACCGACCACTGACCCGTAGGGGTCAGCTAGTAAATTCGTAAATTCAATAATAAATTCTTTGGATTAAATTAAAACATTTTTAGCACGTTTTAGTGTGGAGCGAAATATTCCCTCCAAATTCCCAGCTTTGTACCGATCTTAGACTTTCTACTTCTTAAAAAGTACCTCTGATGGTTTTGTTAAATTTTAACACAAATGTGTCATAAAAGAAGCATAATTAAATTTAGGTTCTTATCAATGTTTGTTAATTAACATATATCTTATTTTAAGTCGATAGTTGTATTTTTCGTTGGCGTAGTGACTACATGTTCAGCTTGCTCAGATCAGCCAACAATTAACACTAATATTATCTTCTTTATTAGAATTTTTATCGCATGGGTAATATTTAGTTACACATATTTTTCAACTTACGTCATCCCATTCTCGATTTCTTCTCTCCTACCAGTTTTCCTGCATCAATGTGTCAGGATCGGGACAGGGTTGATCCGGTACTGCTTCGCCAAAGTCATCCTTTACATAAAAACATTACTGAACACATACGTACACAAACACACACTACAGACGCACAAATTAGCGGACCAACCCTTTCAATAAAGATGCCGGTACATTGAAGCAGCGAGACCGGTAGGAGAGAAGATATCGTGTATGGGACGACGTAAGTTAAAAAATATTTGTTATATACAGGCTGTCCCCGAACTCTCTGGACCCCTTTTGTGGATATGTTCCTAGGATCGAGAGAAACATATTTCTCAATATAAACATGGGTCTACGGGGCTTATTTTTTCATCTGTCTGTCTGTATGTGTTTTTTACAAAATACTTAATATTTTTAAAAGTAGAAAGGATATTGAGCTCAAACTGTGTACACCTATTTGGTGCGTACCCTCTTATCACTGTACGAAAAATTAGAACGTTATTATAAATATTTTCAAAATGGCGGCCGTTTATAATTTTTAATGTCAAATATCTCAAAAACCGCTAACTCAGAAACAAATTACAAGAGACAAAAAAGTTTACTTTTTTAATGATAAACACACTGGTTATTTTATTTTGTCTGTAGCTCAACGGATAACAGAGCTATTGAAAAAAAGGAAACATGTATTTCTTGGTAGTTGTCAACAATACCTAGAATTACTCTAGAAACAAAATAATTTAATGTTATTATGAGCTAAAATAATCAGTTATTTGCATTATTTTCCGAGCACTTTCTGAGCTGATTCTACTAGCAAAAAATAATGAAAAAGTTCATATATTCATAGGTCCGGAAATGCTTCGTTAGAGAGTTCTTACCCGTGTTTCAGATTACGCACAGAAACGAATCCCTATTGAAATATGTAGGACGTTAATTAAGGTGTAAAATTTAATTTAATTTACGTAAAATGAACAGATAAATTTTAAAAAAAATAGGAACCAGTACCGGTACAGTAACTGCAGTAATTGTTGCGATTTGACCCAAAACGCATAATTCGGTCTCAATTCGGACAGAATTTTGCGTGTTGGGTCAAATATCGCAACAATTACTGCAGTTACAGAACTGGGACCTATTTTATTAAATTTATATGCTCATTTTACGTAAATTAAATTCAATTTCACACCTTAATTAACGTCCTACATATTTCAATAGTGATTCGTTTCTGTGAATAATCTGAAACATAGGTGAAATCTTTCGCCAGCTGTAACTCGCTAACGAAACATTTCCGGACCTATGAATATATGAACTTTTTCCGTTATTTTTTGCTAGTAGAATCAGCTCAGATAGCGCTCGGAACATAATGCAAATAACTGATTATTTTAGCTCGTAATAACTTTAAAATATTTTGTTTCTAGAGTAATTCTGGGTATTGTTGACAACTACCAAGAAATACATTTTTCCTTTTCAATATCTCTGTTGTCCGTCAAGCTACAGACAAAATAAAAAGACCAGTGAGTTTGTCATTAAAAAAGTAAACTTTTTTCTCTCTTGTAATTTTTTTGTACAGTTAACGGTTTTTGAGATATTTGACATTAAAAATTATAAACGGCCGCCATTTTGAAAATATTTAAAATAATGTTCTAATTTTTCGTACAGTGATAAAAGATTACGCAACAAATATGTATAGAAAGTTTAAGCTCAATATCTTTGCTACTTCCAAAAATATTAAGTATTTTGTAAAATTCACATACAGACTGACAGGAAACGAATAGAGATAGGACACATGTTGTATTGCATTATTTGCTTGTTTTTAGCAGACAAATACGCCCGTGAATTTTCGGACAGTCGAAGCTTGACACCCTGTATATTGGCCTGGTACACATAAACGTGCAGAAACAGCACTCATTAAGTATTAAAGTTTACAGTACTTTGGCAACATGTCATCTTACTGGATTGTACTAGGAGACTGCTACTTCAAACTTTCCTTAATGTTTGTTATAATATTGTCAATTTATTCTGTTTTTGTTTCTTTACGCGCACATGTACATGAAAAAAAAACACTTTAAAGCACTTTTTAAACGTACACATAATTAAGTATTTTTTTATATAAAAATTAGCTTTCCCAGACTCATTCCTCTATTGCATAAACTCACCCATGGAGTAATAGCCACCTCTCACCAACAAATCCTTCAGGTGCTTTTTAAAATTAAGTTGTTTTTTATTTTCTTAATAGACTCTGGGAGCCTGTTGAATAAAGCTATTCCAGTTTGAGCAGGTGGTTTTTTATGAAGATTTAGTCTGCGTTTTACCAATCTTAAGTCACTCCCCTTTCTGGTGAAATAAGTGTGGTAGTCGCTATTTTGTGCTGTACAGCACTTAAACCGACAAAACAGTATTACCTCCATTATATAAATACAGGGAAGTGTTAAGCAATTTTCTGCTTTAAATACATCCCTGCATGACTGGCCATTTTTCAAATTAGAAATTACCTGTATGGCTCTTTTCTGCATGACAAATAGTCTTTGCAATTTGGTTGAATTTCCCCATAATTTAAATGAGAATATATTAAGCCATAATATACAGTTTTAAGGATATGCTTGCTGCAGCCTCGTTTAGCTAAGCATCGAAGAACAAAAATACCAGAAGCTATTAATAACAGAAATAACATCAACAATTTTTACTTCTAATTATAAAGGTTTTAAATAACAAACTAAAAACTGTGCTTATAGCTCACAGTTGAACATGAACTTCTGTTAGTAATTGTCCAATTTGATATACTACAGAAAAACTGCTCACCCAAAATTTTAAAAACCTGCAAACAAGACCACATTCATTTCTCTCGCCTATGGTCATTTCTTCGTGTATAACACTATAAGTGAATATTGTATAGTTGAAATTGCTTCAGATCAAATAAAAATTTGTAATTATACTACCAATTTTTTTTAAATTCTCTCCAACGCTCACGCAAGTGATGAATTTACCAGTATGGTACTGCTGAACACTTATTTTATTTATGTTTTACTCTATTCTCTTCAAACCAAAATTTAAGAACACCTTTTTTAAGAAACCAATGTGCAATTGTATGAAAATAATAAAGAAACACTTTTTAAGGATTTCAAATGGACTGATTTATGAAAATTTTGCTAACTTAATAGAAAACTATAGGCTAGCTATAATATTGAGACTATCAATTTAAAAAAAAAACAATATCCAATTTTGTAGTGGAAATAGATTTTTTGAAGCCCTTTTAAATGTACCAGCATATATAATTCTGCCGTTTAGTGATGAAGTAAAATTCAAAAAAGTCAAGTATAAAAGAATATTTAATTTAACTACCTACTCGTAACTGTCATAGATAATAATTCACATAAAATAACATTATATATTATGTATAAGGTAGGCTTAATGTACACAGTGTTTTCCTTCAGTGATTTAAATTTATGACCAACAAAAACATCACAATTTATTCTCTTAAACAGTTGCATTTTGTGCGGATCTCATTACGAAAGCTTCACACAATAGGTTTTAAGCAGTGAAAACAATTTTAATAATAATGAGTAATATCCTGCTGCTTGTTTTCTTTGCAATTATACCTAGCATTTGAAATATCATGTTGTTACAATTAGGAATTAATTCTTTTCTCACGTTTCCAAAGGTTTATTAAAGAACAAATGGTGGGATATTTCTCTCTTAATAAATGCCAACAAGAACTACGGATTATACTTTTAAAAACTCAATGATGATTCATGAAAATGATACATTGAATTAGTGTTGTTACGATACCGTCTTTTACTCACCACTCATTCCTATTTAGTATTGTAAATCAAATTGTACATATATTTTCAAAACTTTATGGATGAAGAATCGTATCATAAGAAATCATGTTCTCAGAGTAAAGAAATAAAATGTGTGTATAGAGTAAAATAAAACTTAACAAAGAAGATGAAGAAAGATTGGACTCAACAATGGACTAAGATGTTAAACCTTGGTGCAGGCCACGATAGATGATTTTTCTGAAAACTGTTTATTTCAGATGACAATGTTAAAAATAAAGACTATCACTAAATTAATTATCATACACAAATTTATTTAAAAACATTTTAGACTAAATCTGATGTCAATGTAGGCTATACATTCAATTGGGTATTTTGAAATTATACTACAGATAATGAATCGTGTACCACAGCGCCACTTCTAAAAAGTATTTAATTCAAACATTAATAATACTAGCCGCAGCAAACATTAAATTCACTATTCCTCAGAGTCAACAGATAAACTTAACAGTATTACTAAAAATAATAAATTAAATACCTTGCCACCACTTTAGTTTTTTTTCAAAATGCCGGTCAATGTCTGAATAAACAAATAAAATAATCAAATAATGTATATCACGTTTGAAAGCTACTTTTTGATGTTTTTAAAATTGTTTTCTTCTAAAAACGTTTACACTTGAGGCTTTAAAATAAGGCTTAATATACGATGTCATAAGATTTTATTTAATATAACCATTGTATTTGGATAACCTAATAGAACTCCGATCCAATGCAATATTCCGTTCCACTGAAAATTCAACGATAGTGGTGCTATCTAATGGGGAAGCGACGGAAGCTTTGTGAAACACCAATGCTACCAATGATTTCTCCCTAGCGCTACCTCATGCACTATTTTCCCGACAACCTAATTTTCGCCACACTGCTGCCATATGGATGCAAGGTCTATTTATTATTAATGATCTATGATATAACATACATAATAATATTGTCGATACTTTGGCTTATGATGAAGCACATGTTAGTATCAACTCTATTTCAGATATAATTTTACCAGTGTGCAATAAAATTTCAACATTAT
>JAGFPH010006362.1:42315-80470 GCA_018207615.1 Philaenus spumarius
GAGCAGGGGTCGAAGTCGTCTAGTTTGTTATAGACCTAATAAAGGTTTTAAATGTCTTTAATTTTTGTAGCTTCGCTGATATCAATTTGTTTTTCGTATATCACAGCACCGAACGAAATAATAAATCAACATTTTGTCTGCAGTAATGTACTTTAAAATACTGGAAATATTATTAACAGTTAATAATTTGAATGTAGGTAGCAGCACCTTCCGGACTATTGTATTATGAAGATAAATAGCTTCAAATTTAAAAAAAAACCAGGTAGCAGCACCTTACAGATACAATTTTAATCAATACCGCATTTTAATAATTTGAGCGCACTGTAGATAGCAGCATCTCCCGACTACTGTAAAATGTCGACAAATAGTTTCGAATTTTAACCTACCAGATGGCAGCACCTTACGGATAGAAAGATTAGTTCACGAAGATGACATTTAGTTACAGATTTACTATTCTGTTTTGGAGTGATTTTTAACAGTGAGACAGGACAAATTTACTGTTTCCTAAAAAAAAGTGTGCCGCCTCACTGAGGAATTCTCAGTAACTATTTTTGCAGATTCATTGTACAATATTACTGCCAAATGTTGGAATCATGTTGACATTGATATTCAAAAGTTTCACATCAGTCTCGTAATGTGCTGCTACCTAAATAGTTTTAAATGTACTATTTCAAAAACATCTCCCGACTATATTGTAAAATGTCGACAAATAATTTCGAATTTTAACCTACCAGGTGGCAGCACTTTGTGGATAGAAAGATTAGTTCACAAAGGACATTATTTAGTTACAGATTTACTATTCTGTTTTGGAGTGATTTTTAACAGTGAGACAGGACAAATTTACTGCTTCCTAAATAAAAGTGTGCCGCCTCACTGAGGAATTTTCAGTAACTATTTTTTGCAGATTTATGGTATAATATTACTGCCAAATGTTGGAATCATGTTGACATTGGTATTCAAAAGTTTCGCATCGGTCTCGTAATGTGCTGCTACCTAAATAGTTTTAAATGTACTATTTCAAAACAGTTTTTTTACTAGAGTTAAAAGTATCTTATCAGTGCTGTCATCTGAGGACTTATAAATGTATTAAAGCAAATATCTGTTATTTTTTTAACTAGAATGCGTTGGTAAATCAAATAGTGAATCTCAATAATGGAGTTAAGTGTTTCAAACCAGTTCCGTCACGTGCTGCACTCTTTATCCTTTTAGTTGAACTTTATACAGCTTATTGACAGAAGTTGTCATTCTAGATTTATAATTATTTTATTTCAAGTTGTATTTTCTAAATTACCGGTACCTAATTAATGTTTGAATTTACTTTTTGTTGTTATGAAGTTGATTCCTATAAACAAAATAGGCCTAACATAATATGTTATATTGAATTTACTGGCTATCAAGTACATTAAACACAGTTCTATTGTTTTCTGTCTCCATGCTGATTTGTTTTTATAGGTTAATGCCTACTTTTCGTTTTTATAACCTAATTTTATTTCAATATATTTTATTTGACAATACTTTTAAAATAGCGAGATATTTTCCATTATTGTATATTGTGAATTAGATAAAACTAATTATTATTGGTCCTAAGCAAGTTTTCCGGGATAGGTATAAGCTAGAGAAAATAGGCGTTTTTTTTAAATTTATAAAGTGGTAATGTAGGCCCTCCTTGCAACATTTTAAAGCAAAAATCTATATTTTTTATTTACATACGATTATTTTATCACATGAAAAGAATTAGGATGGCGAGTTGAATTAATATGAACTATAATTTTTCAAAAATATTAATTACAATGGTGGTTAATTAATTAAGTTAATATTAATTTAAGTAAAAGTGGTTCTTAATGTAAGGTTTTTTTTTAAACTGTATAACTATAAAAACGAAAGTTATTTAATAATTTGTTAATTATAGATAAAGTCTATATTTTAATGTGACTCTTTCAATATTGCAATATCTCATACAGTTTTCAGAAAAATAACTATATAAAAGTATAGGGATTTAAAAAAAAACATTTATGGGAAAATTTTTTTAATAATGGATATTAAAATATACATGATTTTGTGGAGAACAGAGCATTGTATTTAGTTTTTGACTGATGTGAGGGGAATTCATGAAGTATGGAGGGGAGACGTCAAAGTCACGATATTTTTCAATCATTCTAGTCTGCTTGCACGCTGAGAGGCGCCATATTAGTAATTAAGGGTTACGTCAAACAGCAACAAAAGGCACAACAAACTGTTCTTTTGGTAGCTACAACTGAAGCATACTTTAGTAATATAGTAGTTCATTATCCTTATATTGTTCCACTTTTTTGTTATTTATTTGATGCGTTTCGAGATGTCATCAGGATCTCACTTTGAATGGAGGGTGTCAAAACATTAAGTAAAACACACAAACACATAAAACAACGACACATTTGAAACACAGTTAATATGTGTAGGCTACACCTTATGGCTTCCACATGTCGAATGTCGACTTATATTGACTTTCTGTGGTTTTACCTAATGTTTTGACGATCTCCATTCGACGAGAGATTCTGTCTACATAAAGAAACGCGTCAAACAAATAAACAAAAAGAAGTCACTGACGGAACAATATAAGGTACTGTACTCTGTTATATTACAGTTTAGAGACCTGATAAAATAATTTTATTATAGTTTAGTAATTTTTAATAAAGAAGCAATAAATATTTTTGTCACCCAGGTGGATGAGTATGGAATGCCAACAGCTACTGGCCTAGTAAGATTATACTCTGAAGGCGTTCAAGACAGAAATTATTTCATAGCAACACTACAAGCTGTCCAGCAATGCATTAACTTGGCACATACAAGAAGAGCTTACAATGCCCCTGCTCTGCAAGGTAGGCCTAAACATAGAATAAGTAGATGGATTGCTTTAATAATGCAGCTATATATGCGAGCATAGTTCTACTGTGGGCATGTAACTCCTACTTTATCAGCTGGGTAAAACTCATCCATTGTGACATGAGTACATTTTTTTTAAAGTCCTCTCGAATCAAAACTCACATAATCTAAAAACTTAATTTTTCAGGAGGGCCAAAAACTATAACTTTACATTGCAGGTTAATTACAAGAAATGCGAGGTTTCTATTTTGTGAAAATGAGGCATACAAAACAGATAATAATAATAATAATAGTATTTATTTAGTCAGGCGAAGTTAGGACCATTGGGTCCTCTCTTCCACTTAACCTCGAATTTAGAAATAACTTACATAAATAGGTACCTTACATAAAAATTCATATTACAAATAAAAATTAATAAACAAACAAAACTACAAATAATAATAACTTCTAAAACATAATGTATAAAAACTAAAAATAAACACATTTATTGCCTACGTAAAATGAAATTAAAAGTTAACTAGCTGACCCGTGCGAATATTTCGCAAGTTCGGAGTAGGCCTACATTTACCTGATTTAACACGTTGATTTAATTCAGTTAATTAAGTTTATTTATTTACATTGGTTTATAAATAACAGTTTCCCTATACAATCTTACAGTGTAAACAATCTAACTAACAGCTGTCATGCTAGTTAAACAGATGGTTAGTAGATGGCGCCTTTCATTAGGAACATACAGAGTATAATATAAAAGTTTTTTAAATCAATTTTTGTTATTAAAACATGAATTTTAAGCTGTTTGTCTATTTTTCCCGTGTAGTGGTTAAGGAAAGCTTTAAAATGATGCCTCATTCATGTAATTTGATGATGTATTAAGGAAGTTATGGCGTACCGACAAAAAAATAGTCTTGAGAAATAATATATGCGATTATTCTGCACTACAATACATAAACACACTTACACTCTCAAACACACGCACATTCAAGAACATGCCTCAAATCCCGTCCGAGCGCTCGAAACTACCCAAAACTGTCGCAGAACCAACAACCCAAAGCCTTCTTGAACTGAACACGCCGCGGTTATTGATGCATTTTAAGCTCTCCGGCAATGAATTCCATAGCCTACATGCCGTCACAGTGAAAGATTTATTAAATATCTCAGTTCTGTGCCTGGGTATAAGTAATAATGAAGCTCCTCGTCGTGTGTTGGTAGCATTTACATATGAGCTAAAGACAAACCTTTCTGCCAGTTAGCGAGGCAATCCAGTGAGCAGATGAATAGCGTGCAATAACAACAAAATGTGATAATTTCAAAAAAAAAATTAAGTTTTAGAATTGAAATTTGTTTATAACATTTGGTCACATGATCGTCAAGTTTTAAGTAAAATATGAACCGTAAACAATAATTTTGAGCAAGCTGAAGTTTGTTAGCTAATTCCACAGTCATGTTATTGATAACAGTACAGTATCGCAATTATGGAAAAATTCATGTTTTCACCAGCTGCACTCTAACATCAAATGGCAAACAATATTTTACTTTCTTCAGAGTGTGCATGCCAGCAAACACTTTAAGCATGTGTCAATAACATGGTCTGTCCAGCTTAGAGTATTGTTAATAGTGAGGCCAAGATAAACTACTTTTTGGCATGTTTTCCTAGGAATTTTTTAAAAAAAGTGGTGATTAAAGTTGGATTGTGTGAGTTTTGACTATCAACTTTGGATTATATTAGTTTTGATTATTACTTTAATGGATTATGTTAGTTTTGATTCTAAACATGATAATCAAGTTATTAGTTATTTAAACACTTGCAGATCCATTACAAAAATAAACTTAACATAATAAATAACTAAATAGGGAAACGTTGGAAGATTACTAATTGACAAATTAGCAAAACACTGCAATAGTTAAGATGTTATTCTAAAACAGACGAGTCACATGACCTAAATGCTGGCTTTTCAATGGTCGATAGACTGTGCTTTACAAAACTAAACTTATTAAATGGATTATGTGAGTTTTGACTCAAACACTAAACTCAGAGGCCTTTTTTTGCAGGGATTTTGTTAGTTTCAATGAAAACAAAATTTAGATTCAAAATCCTTGAAAAAATCCTGTATGAATCCAATGCTAAATCAGTTTAGTCAAATTTGAATTATGTGAGTTTTGATTCTAGAAGCCTGTAATACAAAGTAGTTTAAAAAAAAGTTTGTTTCAATTTAAGTAAACTAATTTACCTATTTTTTTATTTAAAACTTTAACTGATGCATTTAGTTATGAATTGCCTTTTGAGTCATATATACCGTAAGTTATAACTTAGGTGGTGTGGTGGGGGGGGGGGGGGGGGGGGTGCTTAACCTTGATGAAGGCATTCTGCGCTCTCCAGATGCCTTCATATAGTTCACAATTTAACATCGAGGCTATGCAGAAAAAGTGAGCAAGAATTTAAGCTCGAATTGTTTTTAACCCTAGATTGTATCGTACGTAAGTTTTACGAAGGAGAGTGAGAAATGGCTTCCCCCTTCTCCCCCCCCCCCCCCACTAAAACAAGTTCCTGCCAGCAGTGCTTTCTTTGTTCAGTTGTCCTCTATCCGGCAACAGTTGCACATTGGTT
This sequence comes from Philaenus spumarius, assembly GCA_018207615.1. Taxonomy (NCBI): domain Eukaryota; kingdom Metazoa; phylum Arthropoda; class Insecta; order Hemiptera; family Aphrophoridae; genus Philaenus; species Philaenus spumarius. Next base: position 47,783 of record JAGFPH010006362.1, read on the forward strand.
CCTGTTACTCGTTCTTTTTTAGTTTAGTATTATCTATATCTTGTGCATAAAGTTTACGTATTGATACCAACATTCGATATTTGTGTATACGTAATTTTTGCATGTGAATACCATTAAACGTTATTTTTTTAATGTATTATCGATCTTTTTGTACGTACTTTTGTGAATACTTTTTGTAAATACTGTTTTTATTTGTTGTTCTATTATTTATCTTCACAAAAATGACAAATTATTTGTACGAGGAAGACGGCGTTCTTGAATGAAAGATCAGAAAGTGATGAAGCAAGAGAATGCTCAGAAGAGGATGATAATCTTGAATCTGAGGATCATGATGCAGAATATGATAGTGACCCAGAGTATTTGACGGATGAAGAAGAACATAATGAACTTGAATGTGATGCACAAGAAGTCATAAGATATATAGAAGTAGACAGTGAACCTGAACAAACCAAGAAAAAGACAAAAACTATTCTAGAATTACTCAAAAAATTCTACAAAGGAACAGAAAACTGACAATGAAGAGTCGGAGACCCTCTTTGAAAAGGGTTTGAAAATTAATGTAGATATACAATGTCTGGAAAAAATTGATATGTTTGGCAGACTAAGTATGATCATAGATCATGAATAATAAATAGATCTTGCATCCATACGGGGGTTGTGTATCGGAAAAAAGGTGTTCGCGAAAATAGTACATGATCGCGCCGCGAGGTAGCGCTAGGGAGAAAGCATTGTAAGCATTGGTGTTTCCAACCAGCTTCCTTCGTTTCCCCAATAGATAGCGCCAAAAAAGTCGAATTTCCAGTGGAACAAAATATTGCATTGGATCGGAGTTCTATTAGGTTATCCAAATACAATGGTATGATACAAATTCTGGAAAATAAAAGCAAAGAATATAGTGCATATAAGAGCGGGTTGAACTCCTAATGCAAGACAGTCAACTACTTCTTTGGACTGCTTGAAATTATTTTTTACAGATAATATTGTTGCTGATTTATTGCGCTATGCTAACGAAGAAATAGCTCATCAAAGACAAAATTATAAGAAAAGTGGGGGTACATTGCGCGATTTGAATGAAGAATGTACATTTTGAGAGACTTCAAAATTAGGTCAGTTGTCTACCATGCCTGTTTTTGCTTTTGGGTGCATTGAATTATGGGGAAATTCATCAAGGGTATTGACTATTTTTACTATTCAGAAAAAATATATATTCGAGCTATGATGTTTTTAAACGGAAAAGAGTTTGTAAACCAGTTATAAAAATTAAATTTGTACACGACCCCCAATGTATATTATTAAATGTCTTGTTTTTGTGCGATTATAATGCTTTAAAGTTATAAAATAGATTACCAAATCACTTTAAGATACTAACATGTAAAAGTTTTAAGGATAATGTACAACAAATCTTAGTTGAAAGAGAATAATATAATGTACATGAATATTTGAATAACAAACCATTTGAGTAGTGAATATTTTATAAAACCGTACTTTGGTAAGTGTTTAGGTGAAGTTTTGTTCAGTTTAATAAGCAACCTGATCATTAACAAATTTAATGTTTGTATTTACTTGAATATTATGTTGCAATAATAATACAATTTAAAAAAAAAATAAGAAATTATCTATACAAGAGTGTTCATAAAGCCCCTTTATCCCCCTTTATTATTTTTGTTACTGAAAATAAGTTAACAAAACTTCGTATATATCTTGTGTTCAGGGGCGGCTCCAGGGGGGGGCCATGGGGGCCATGGCCCCCCCCCCCCCCCGAGAGCTCAGAATTTTTTTTCGTATTTCAAATGCATCCATGTGTATATAATATTATTTATGAACCAATATCGGAAAAGCCATTTAGAAACAAGATTAGCAAAGACGAAACTTATTTTTTTATTTCTATATCATATTGACTTATACACAGGCAGTCCTCGTTATACGACGTCCCGCTTTACGCGATTTCGCTTTTAAGCGGTAGAAAAAGTCCTTAACATAGTGGTGCTCTAGATGTGCAATAAGACGGGATTTTAAAATATTTTGCGTTTAAGGTTATTGACTGAATTAAGATTTTTATTGAAGTGAGAAATTAATGTTCGGATTTAGAAGTCGTTGTAAAAATGCCACGATTAGCTGGGGTCCAAAGAAATCGACCAAACTATGCAACATCTGATCTGGAAGATTTCTTTAAAAAATCCATATACATTCCTCTCCTAGACAACATTGTTCTTGACCTTAAGTCTCGTTTTCCTAAGGACACAGTAGAATGTTTCGGACTTCAACTGCTAATGCCAACAAGCATCGCGAGAGAACCTGGGCCACCTCACCAGTCTAAGCCGATACAAGAGAAACTATGTGCACTGACGAAAAAATTTTCACCGATACTCGGTCTAGAAAGCAGTCAAGTCCAAGTCCAAGCTGAATTCGACTTATGGAAAGCTAAATGGATTAGAGAAAAACCGTCTGGTGTAAAACTGCCGAATACAGCACTTGATGCATTAGAAGCTTGCGACGCAGATATTTTCCCAGCAATAAATTCTTTATTAAAGATATTGTGTACTTTGCCAGTAAGTGTAGCGTCTGCTGAAAGATCATTCTGCACGCTGCGTCGGCTGAAGACATGGTTAAGGTCGAGGATGGGTGAAGAAAGACTAAGTGGACTATGTTTACTTCATACACACAGAGATGTAGAGGTAGATGTTAACACAGTTATTGATAGGTTTGCAACGTCTGGTAACAGAAGGTTGGATTTTGTTATTTAATTTATAAATCATCGCAATTAAATAACTTAACTTATTGTGATGCAAGAACACGTCAATTATTTAACTCTTAATTCTCCATTATCAATACATATCATTATTCATTTTCATATTTAATTTTCAATTCAACCAAATCAATAATTTTATTTATAGGCTTGTATATATAACTGAATCTTAGTTTTTTAAGGTTAGTTTTTATGTTTATTGATATAATTTTATTTTGTATGTTTATGAATCTAATATTTTTATGCCTATGAATGTATTTTTTATGTTATTTTTTAGGCTTACACAGTTAGTTAAATTGTTTTAGTTTATTAATAAAATGTTGAAACTTATTTCGTTATTAAGATGATAACATTATTTGTGGCATAAATAAAACATTGAACGTTTATTCTGAAAGTGATACTTATTTCCTGTTTGTGTGGATTGAAATAGTTTCAAACTACCCAGACCATAGAGTAAGAAATTGATCTGTTAAAATACTTTCTAGCATTCTATATTTCGAACGATAACATACAGTATTAGGCTGAACTAAACGTACAATCATAACAAAGTTGAAGTACATTTATGTTACAGTAATATATAAAACAAAATTCTTTAATCATGAAATCATTAAAATCTATAACAAAGTGTTAATAAAATCGTTTTGGGGGGGGGGTGACTAAAAGCTCCAACCAAACTTTCCCGTGCATGGCCCCCCCCCGAGAAACTGTCCTGGAGCCGCCCCTGCTTGTGTTGCACAACAGGACAAATTTTTTTACACATCTGAACCTCAATGATTTTCGGGAGGCTTGGGTGGGGTAAAGGGGTTAACTTTTAAATATAAAGGTAGGTCATCTAGTACACCATTGAAAAACTTATTAAAAGAGAAACACAATGACGCAAACTAGAGCATGGTATTTTGCTTCGTTTCAAAGTAATGGGCGATCAAAGTTTTGGAAAATTATATAAATATACTAGGTATGCAATGCAGTTGTCTGCTTGCAATATTGAGCGGAGCAAGTATTTTCTTAATCAATACTTTGGATCACCTGACTTAAACAAAACAAGAATTGCACTGAAAATTACTGAATTTACAAACAGCTGCAAAACAACAATTGCACATAAAACTATTGTATTTACAAACAGCTGATAGTAACAGTCTGAAGTTACATATGACCCTTTTAACAGCTGTATAATCAACACACAGTAAATAAACCAAATAAAATATTTCTTCTATTAAAATAACATTGTAACTTTAAAGGGCCGTAGGGCAAAACCCTAACGTCCGATTTGGACCATTTCAGATTTATACCTTCCCATAGTTGGTTACTATGATACCAAATTTCGTGCGGATCACTTCAGCCGTTCAGGAGGAGTATGTGGAAATAAAAAGCCAGAGTGTAGTATAAGAGCTTCGCTTAGTCATTACATCAAAGCAGGCAATTAATGTGTTAATATTAGGAGTAAGTTGTATGTTGAGGTTATGTGTAAGATATTTAAAAAATAGAAACTATGAAACTAATTTGAGTTTCTATGTGTACTTGAAAATCTTTGGTGAAAAAATTTAAGTGGAACCGGGAATACAACCCTTGACCTTTGCTCCTGACTTTCTCTACTGTATACGTAACTGATAAGCACCACTTTCCATGTACTGATAGAATAGCAATACCTCCCTCTTTTTGTTTCTGATATTTGTTGTGACAGCACTCAGTTTTGCCTTTATACAAATGAATCGCTCAAATGGAAGACGAGGTTGAAACGATCTTTTTCACGGACAAGCTTTAAGAAATGTCTCACAAGCAGTACGTTTATTCAATGAATCACCGTATCACTTTCCAGAACTTTGATTGTCCATTACTTCATCCATTATTATTACTTTATTATTTGATTGTCCATTATTAACAAAGTAAGATATTTAGCTCTAATATGCGCCATTGTGTTTCTCTTTTAATAATCTTTCAATTGTGTAATACAAGACCTACCTTTATATTTGAAATTGTTAACCCACCAAGCCCCCCACAAATCATAGAGGGTCAGATATGTAAAAAAAATTGTCCTGTTATGCAGCGCAAGAAATATACAAAGTTTTGTTAACTTATTTTCAGTAATAAAAGTAATAAAGGGAGTTCAATTGACTTTATGAACACTCTTGTATAGGTAATTTTTTATTTATTTTTTATTACTGGTAGTAAAAAATAATGAGGGGGGTTAAAAGGACTTTATCAGCACTCTGTATATTAACTTAGCATTGATTAGAAATTGGCTCAGATTAAAGAATTACTACTGTTTGTTTATCTTAGAGGTTTATGATATTTTAATATTTTTGGACTATACCGTATTAACCATAGTGATTTTTTTTACATGTTCCTCATTTTTCTGTTTTGTAGATGGTGGATACGCTTGTGATTTAGCTTACGACATGTTCAACTGCGTTAGTGATAAAATAGAGCAGGTAATTAAAATTTTGATCTTGAATCTTTAGAATAAATATATAAAAAAATACAATTATATACAAGGCTTGTCCAGAAAGTAAGTACCGTTTTGGGAAAAAACATACAGACAATTTTTTTTCAACTAAATTTATTTCTACAAGAAAGAGGATATCTTAAAATATTTTTCTACATAGTTTCCAAAATAGTTTAGACATTTGTCGTAGCGAGGAACCAACTTTTCTATACCCTCTTCGTAGAAAGATGCCGCCATTGCCGAACACTGTCTTCAGCGTCGTCAAAGCGGTGCCCTCCGAAATCCCGCATCAAGTGCAAAAACAAGTGGAAATCAGAAGGTACCAGATCAGGGCTGCACGGCGGATGGTCAAATTGCTCACAACCAAATTCTTGAATAAGGTCTTGAGTGGCACCAGCAGAATGGGGACGTGCGTTGTCATGGATCAGCACAATGCCTTTACTAAGCATTCCACGTCTTTTGTTCTGAATCGCACGCCAAAGTTTTATCAGTGTTTTACAATATCAATCCACATTGATTGTTTCCCCTCTGGGTAGAAAATCAACAAGCATGCCCTTTCTGTCCCAGAACACAGTGCACATGATTTGTCTTGTCGGCAAAGTTGTTTTGAACTTTTGTTTTTTGGGGGATCGTGAGTGTCTCCACTCCATTGACTGTTGTTTGGACTCTGGAGTGACATGACAAACCCAAGTTTCATCACCTGTAACAATCATGTTTAAGAATTCGTCTCCTTCATCACTGTAACGGGTGAGAAAAGTCAATGCACTGCCAAGTCGCTTCTTTTTGTGTTCATCCGTATGCGGAACCCAATGGGAACACAACTTGTGATAATTCAAGGGATTAACCACAATCTTATGCAAAAGATATTTTGAAATTTGTCTGAATTCATCAGAAAGCGTTCTTATGGTGAAACGTCTGTTTCCACGAATTTTCTCATTCACTTTTTCAACCAATTTATCACTCACAACCGATGGCCGCCCGCTGCGAGCCTCGTCATGAACATTGGTTCGCCCATCATTAAATTGCCAAACCCATTTTCGTACCATTCCATCTGTTGCGCTGTTCAACAATGAACCAAGAGACTAGAGCGCATGCGCGGAACTTCGTCGCAAGCGCTGTGCCAGCGGTAGAATGAAACGGTACATCTGGACAAGCCTCGTATTATACAAGTTTTTTGGTTTTGACAAGTCTAAAAACCAAGTGTGATATGATACTACCTGGTTGTCAAGTTTTCTGTCACGGATTTTAGCAGTTTCCTCATTTTATGACTGTCATTTCAAGCTACTACATTTTATAATTTAAAAGTAAATTTATCATAATTAATACATTACATATAAATTTATAAACTTGTTTTATTACTAATGAAAATGTATTTGCTTTCAGATCTGTGGGAGATCACCATGAACCACTCAAACACCTCATGAGGCAATTAAATCAAATGTAAATATTATTTTGCAAATTATGTTAGAATCATTAATGTTTTATGTCATATTTTTTAGCTATAGATTAAATTATTTTTATAAAACTTGTTGAATTTATTTGATATCCTTTTTTGGGAAAGTTAAATGTGTAATGGCTAAAAGCATCCTATTTTGCTGGTGTCTCATTTTTTTGTAACCAAATATTTTGAATAAGATACTGTTGCAATGTGTTTGTAAGTATAATAACCACTAAAAACTCAAAAATCCCTACTAAACTGTAGTTATATACACTCTACACAGCTCATTCATCCCGAAATACTAGAGAATAAAAGCATTAAGTATAAGGTTGTGCTTAAAGATGCAATGACCCCATGTTACAGTATTAAGGAGAGTAAGTAAAGAGTACTGAGACAAGGACGGGCCGTGTGCGAGTTGTATTTTAAAATAAACTACATCTGCATATTCACGCCCCATTACGTGTGTTTGTGTTTTTGTGTTAATGTTTGTGGAGTGTTTGTGTATAATTTATAGTTTTTTGACTTGCATTAAACAAATGCAAATCATTTAAAAAATTTGTTTATAAACGGTTTGAAAATGCCTGAATGAATAGGCGAAACGTACGTCACCATATAGAAAGTGATCAAAACAGGACTGCGAGCAGTACAAGGAATTAAGGTATTTATGTTTAAAGTGATGTTTGAATCATTAATTTTGATGAAGAATTAAGAGAGATATGGCATTGTTACAAAAATCACCTTTGAGAAATAATATATTATAAGGATCATTGACTTTTAGATATATTTAGAATTGAATTAGTTTAATATTTTTCATTGAGGCTATTATCATTTTCTTATCCAATAAAAAAGTGTAGTACGTTACGCCATACCGCGAAGAGGGCGCCCGAGGAGGAGGGCGCACCGGGACACGTAACGGTGTCCCGGTGGGCCAGTCCGGGCCTGGCCATGTCAACAGTGAGATCGTTCTTATTTGAGGAAGAGCCAAAGTAACATGTTAAAGAAGCTATGATCGTCTTAAGAAAAGAAATTGAAAAAAAATATTACAATAAACATTCTATTAAACAAAAATTAATTATTACGAACTTTTTTTAAACAATGATTTTTTTTCTTTTATGTGTTATAAATATGTATGCTCTCCATATGTTTAAATATGTTATGTACAGTATTTTTATTGTGGCACATATTTTTTTTATAACATGTATGTGTGTGTGTGTATTATAAATACAGTACTGTATAATGTAACAACTACAAATTAGAAAATAATAATAAGCACTGTTTTCCAAAATACTGTATATGTGATTTATTTTTAAATTTAACATTCTGATTTTTCCTTGTTAGAAAGTTCAAAAATAAAATACTGCACTGTAATTGTGTTTGGTTATAACGCCCATCGGTTATAGCGACCAGATTTCCCAGTCCCCTTGTTGGACGTTATAAGCAATTTTGACTGTATCTATATTGTAAATATATTAGGTCTAAAAGAAATTGTTGGCATTTTTTGATTAACATATAGGAAAACAAAACAACAGAATAGGAGTAGGATATGAAGAGGTGTTTTAACATACTGCTGGCAAATTCAATTAAATTATTGATGTTTTTGTAGGGGAGACCGGGGTAAGTTCGGCATACAGGGCAAGTTCGTTCGCCTTCTCATTATTTTGTTTTCAGGGGTTGGCAACATGAGACTAAGCTTAGTTGTTGTACAAAGATGGTGTCTGGCACTCAGTGAGCTGTGAAATTGTCTGTAGGAACATTCGCTGTATTTAGAGGTAAATGTACGTTTTGATCATTTTGCTTGTAACTTTGGTTGAACTGTAAGTGATTGGTATGTGTCCTAGTAATAACGATTACCCTTACTATTAATTATCACCAAAACCCTCATAATTTGTACTTTTATTCAGTATGTTAAAAAGTTCTAATTGTTTTTATAGGTTTAGATCAACACGCATTATTTTCTCAACGTGTCGTACAATATCACAGTCGTTGTAATAAAAGCCAACCACATCATCAACAGTTACAATGGAAGAGATATCTCCACTTCCACAAAGTCAAAGAACAATAAATCTAAAACCTTCAACAGTCGGAAGAAATATCAAGATTGCATTTTAAAAACAATTTAGAGGAAAAAGAAGCAAAGGAGAAAAATCTGCCAAACACTACTGCCTGCAAGAGGAAGCTAGATAAAAATATACCAAAAAACAAATCTAATAAAATACAACCTAAAACTGTAGACACCAGTGAAGAGGATGGAGAAACGTATTGCATTTATTGCTCAGAAAAATATGAGTTGACACAAGAGGTTTGAATTAGGATGAATTATGTTTTAAATGGGCACATGAAGACATTGCTCAGATGGGGAAAATATTTTAGGAGTGTTTGTGTGTGACATCGGACATTTTTTGCAATGAAATCATGTTGATAAATGAATTTGTTTAGATTTGTTTAATGTTTCATGTCTTTCTATTTTTATTTTGATGAATTTTCTGACTATAGTGCAGTATTTTATTTAAGCTTTTATCCTCTAAAATTAAAAGAATGTAGTGCAAGTCCTGAGGTATTGAAATGACAGTATTATTTTGTTAATCTAGGTACTTTGTATTTATTATAATATAAAATGTCACAACTTGCCCCGAACAGTTGCCGATCTTGCCCTCTAATAAGGGGCTAGTTCGGCCAATAAGCAAAAATGTTAAATCAGTAGCAAACACTGTGTAAATGATAAAATTGCCCAGTAAAATAAAACATACAATCCACAACGGTTATTATTTTATATTTTAGAACAAAAGATATTTTTGTTATGTGATTTTTTAAATAAATATGCTTAAAGTGCCAAACTTGTCCCGGTATCCCCTATATTTTAATAACTAATTATTCTTCCACATGTTTTAAAGATTAATTGCATTTACATTCAATAACACCTGGAGTAGGTAGGAGTATTAAAATAAAACCACTTTTTTAATTATATTGAGTGATGAGCATTTGGCAGCACTGTATCCGTTAAAAATTTCAAAGAAACCAATATTTTAAACTCTTTACACCTCATTTAGTCTCTAAGACCACTAAAAAATACCTTTGCGTGGCGGCCAATAGGATGGGCGCGCATCGTTGCCATATCTACTAGTCTCGAACACACCTGGTATTTATCGCTCGAGGCTTGATCGCACAGGTTAAAGAATTATAAATGTGTTGAGTCAGCCGCGTTCAGTTAGGAGTATGGAAAAAACGTGCCAACGTCGCACTAAGGCGATTGGAGCGTTCAAGGTCTCGGTGTACACGAGCACGTCCCTCAACGGTATTCTTTCGTGGTATTTACTGTAGTTATAAGTTATTGCTTTTTGAGTGGAAAGAACTTCAGTGTTTGTGATGATTGCCAAATATCTGATATTATTAATACCATTTTCTGAAGGCAGCGGTATAATTTTATTTCACAATGCTCTGTAGACAGGTTCCCAAGCACGGGAGAAAGCACACACTACCTTGCGCTTCAAAACCTTTACATGACGGGTGTAAGTTGTAGAAATAACTACAGCACGAATTGGCAACACCGACATTTCTCTCACCCGCCTAATTTCATGGTCGCGAGTTTAGTTATTATATCTACTGAATAAGTAGTACAGATTAACTCGTTTCATAGCGAATGTTCTCAAGCGAGGGATGAGGTGTCGAATATCCTCCAGGTAAGGATGAGGTTGCTGAATATCCTCCAGCTAGGAACGAGGTGGCAGGATATTCTCTAGCAAAAAATGAGATTGCTTAGTATTCTTCAGCAAGGAACGAGATGGATGGATATTTTTCTAATATATATGATATATTAGTACTTATGTATAATCTTACAGAGTAAGAGCTTACTTGTTTATTATACAGTAATATTTTCTTAGTTCCTTAATCTAGATTAGTGGTAAATTACCGGTATCGTAAATTAAAAGCTTCGGAGAAACGAGGTTTCTGAATAGCTCCAGCCAGGAATGAGGTTTCTGGATATTTCCCAGCAAGGAATGAGGTTAAACTAAACTGAATATACTACTTCTTATTAATAAGCCATCTTAAACGTTAACCTCCGGCTGCTTATATACCCAATGGTGGGTCTAGCTGGTTTCTTCCTGCCGCAGTACGAGTAAACTTGATTCGGCTTCCTGGAGTAAACAAAAGTTAAGCAATGCAAGAGAGTTTCACCTCTGGATCTATTTGGTCCATTCCTGCCGTGATCCGAGAAGGTATAATTAGATTTGACTTCAGTCACTTCCGCACTTCGGCGGACTGCAGGTCTCCCGACTTTATCGGTACGATGTCGTCTCAGTTTGTTATTTACTGGTTGCTATGGTTATCAATCAATCTGTTGTATATGAACTAAATATTATTACCAAATATATAACTAAATACTTTAAATATATTAAAGAAATAACTTCTTACATTGAACACTGATGTAACTGTTTTTAATCCAAAAGTAACAATAAAATACAAACAGCTGATCTTTTAAATGAACTATCCAAAAACCTAGCATAACAGTAATCAATGCCTGATAAATATATAACAATTCTCCCATGTTTAAATAACAAGTTAAAAATCAAGGTTTACAACACAGTTCATGATTTTTTTTTTTTTTTTATAAATTCAATCTGACCACTGGACGTCTTAATCGAGTTGACCGTCGTAGTTGAGTAGAAGGTGAATTTCCATCGTTTGAACTTTGTTCTGTTGAAGATGGTTCATGTCTGTCTGCTAACTCTTTTGTAGAATTTTTCATATTTTCTTCATTCTCCAAAGATAAAGGTATGGAAGATGTTGAGTTTCTGTCTTGAATAACATTTCCTCTTCTATTTTGATTTTGTTCTGTGGATGGTATTTGCCGAAAGGTATTTCTAGTTCCTGAAATTTGAGGCATTGGCATTGGGATTGGTGATCGCCGAATCATCTCATCTTGTTGACATTCTACTTCACATCTTCTTATTTGATCTATGTGGCGTTTTACTGTATACCCTCTGTCGAGATCAACCAGATAATGTAATCTACCAAGTTGTTCCACTACAGTTCCGTACAGCCAAGCTGCTGAGGGAGAATAATTTCGAACTTGTACTCTTTCTCCCATGTTTAATTTTGAAGTACAGTGTGGTTGTATGGCTTGGTTCTTGTCAGAGATTCTAGGTTTCAGTAAGTCAAGTTTAGTTCTGATATTACGTCCTAGAAACTGTTCAGAAGGAGTTTTACCATTGTTTAAAGGAGTTGCCCTATACTTGAACAAGATGGCATTCAAGGACTGATAGAGTGGTAACTTTTCTTTGTCCATAGCTTTTAACTTCTGCTTTATGGTCTGGACATAACGTTCAGCTTGTCCATTCGTACTAGGGTGGCCTGGAGCAATAAAACGTTGTCGTATACCATTTCTGTTACAGAAGTCTTTGAAGTCTGAGGATGTAAAAACCGTGGCGTTATCGCTAACAAGAATTTCAGGTAGCCCATTTCTTGAAAACACTTCGTTTAGCATTTCGATTGTAGATGCTGTTGTTGGGTAGGACATCTTCATCTTTACTTCAGGCCATTTTGATTTTGCATCCACTAAAATCAAAAAGTGACATCCCTTGAATGGTCCTGCATAGTCCAAATGAACTAGCTGCCAGTTATTCACAGGTTCGTCCCAAACATGTAAGGGTGCTTTTACTGGATTTGTTTTGATGTCACAGCAAGCTTTGCAACTGTTCACTGTACTTTCGATATCTCTGTCGATATTCTTCCAATAGCAGAACCTGCGAGCAAGGGCTTTCATCTTGACAATACCGACATGTGTTTCATGAAGTTGAGATAATACTTGGGGTTGTAGTTGTGAAGGAATAACAACCCTCTGACCTCTGAAGATTGCTCCTTTGTGAAGGTTAAACTCACTATTACGTTCCTTTCCAGACATCAAATTCGACTTCAACTGAGATAGTAGCTGATCTTCATCAGTTTTCTGAACAATAAGTTCATGGGTAATTGTCGAGGTTGAAATGATATTTATTGTTTGTTTGTTCATTTCTGTTTCATCGTCATCCTGCGAAGGTTTGATTGCCAATGGGGATCTCGAAAGATAATCTGCATTTCCATGATTTTCTGATCTTCTGTGCTCCACTACGTAATCAAAACCAGATAAAAATGTTGCATAACGAAGTAGACGTGAAGCTCTTGTCGCTGGTAGTGCTTTGCTCGGATTAAAGATTGTTTGGAGGGGCTTGTTGTCTACAATAAGTTTAAATTTTCTACCAAACAAATACTGGTAGAATTTATTGAACGACCAGAAAACTGCGGTGGCCTCCTTATCTAGCTGAGAGTAGCTTTTCTCCGCTGCTGATAGAGATCTAGAAATAAAAGCAATAGGATGTTCTTCGCCATGAATAGTGTGCGACAGTACTCCAGATAGGCCCACAGGACTTGCATCTGTTGCTAGCGTTAAGGGTAATTTCGGGTCGTAGGGAATAAGAACTCGTTCACTCGAGATTTCTTTCTTTATTCTTTTGAATGCAGATTCACACTGTGCTGTCCAGCTGAACTTAGAATTTCTTCTCAAGAGTTGATTCAAAGGTTGAAGAATAGTTGCCGCATCAGGTAAGAACTTCGAGTAGTATGTAGTGAGGCCAAGGAAACTGCGCAATCCTTCAACATTAGTTGGACGAGGAGCTTCTTCAATAGCTTTCATTTTGTCTGGAGATTTGAGTAATCCCTTGGAACTGATAACATGTCCAAGGTACTTAATTTCCTGTTTGAAAAACTGACATTTTTCAATGTTTATGTGTAAATTCAAACTTTTTAATCGTTGTAGACATTTGATTAGTCTTTCTCGGCACTCTTTCACTGTCGATCCTTGTATGATGATGTCATCGAAATAGGCAGCTGTACCTTCCAGATCACTGATTGCGTCATCCATGAACTTTTGGAATTCATTTGGAGCAGTTTTGACACCAAATGCAAGACGATTCATTTGATAGGTCCCTTTATGAGAAGAAAAAGTCTGAAGTATTTTACTGCTGTCATCAACTTGTAAGTGAAGATATGCCTTATGTATGTCAAGCGTGCAGAAATATCTTCCTCCTTTCATTTTATTGAATATTTCCTCGATCCTAGGAATTGGGTACCTTGCATCTATTAGTTGGGGATTTAGAGTCAACTTAAAATCGATGCATAGTCTAACATCTCCGTTTGGCTTCGGAACGACAACCAGGGGAGAGCCCCATTCTGAGTGTTGTACCTTTGTTATCACTCCCTGTTCTTCTAAACTATCAAGTTCTTTCTCCACTTTTTCTTTAAGCGCATATGGTACTGGTCGGGCTTTAGAGAACACTGGTAAAATAGACTCTTTAGTTTATAATGTACATTGATAGTTTGGAATGATGCCTACTTTACTTTGGAAAACATCTTTGTATGTTCCACAAATTTCTTTCTTAATTTCTTCAACATTGTAAGTTTCCACAGAGCTAGAGTTCTCTACCTTGTTTATACTAATATTAAGGTGTCTTATCCATGCGCGGCCCAAGATCGGTGAAGATGGTGTCTCGACAACAAAAAGTTCCTCAACAGACTTAATATTATTGTATTCGACTGGCACTTTCACTAACCCTAATGGGACAAACCCTTCGCCAGTGTAAGTTCGGAAACGTATGTTAGTCTTTTGGAGGTTTAGATTTAAATTAAGATCCTCAAATTCATGTTTACCTATTAAGCTAACCGGACTTCCAGAATCTATTTCAAAGTTTTTTATTTTTGAACCAACTTTGATAGGGACCATGAACTTTGAACAGTCATTAGCGTTTGAAAAAGTGTTGTGATGTATACCAATTACTTTATTTATAAGATCGTCATTTACATAGTCCGTATGCATTTCTGAAGTTTCATAACATTCTGGCTCCTTACCCTCAACATGTCTAACGCTGGTTTTGTAAGGTTTACTGGGTTTTTGTTTTCCCATTAGTGTTTGCATACACACTTTAGCCACGTGACCAGAACGCCCACAAGAATTGCATTTAAGTGATGATCTATTACGTTTACATTCGTTAGCTAAGTGATTGTTGTATCCACATCTGAGACATAGCCCATCCAGGCCAAGAGTTTGTAAGTCAGTTGAAGACCGGGATCGTGTTTTATCCCTATACTTTGAGCTCAGAGAAATAGATTGATTTGGTTTAGATAGTTTATTAACTTCATTTGAGAAATTAGAAGCCGAAATTTCTTTGTTGCCTTGCTGAGAGGCTTCCAAAGCCAATGCAATTTCACATGCCCTGTCAAAAGTAAGAGACTTCTCTTGTAACAATTTTTCTCTTATGTACGAATCACTTAACCCTCGAATGAATTGAGCACGCAAAAACTGATTTGCATTTGATTTGCCACAATTAATATTTTCACAAGTGAAGTTGCATGTAATTGTGAGATTACGCAGGGCTGCTACGAAATCTGCTACAGATTCCCCAGAAGATTGAGTTTGACAAAAGAATTTGTGTTGTTCCGTATATACATTAGGCGTGGGGCATAAGTGATTTTGTAATAACTCGATCAATTCGGGATAAGATTTGGTTGAAGGTAAAACAGGAGCTGTTAAACTAGAAAGTAGCTGGTAATATTTAGGACCTATGCAGTTAATCAAAATTCGAGCTTTTACTTCATTGATGTTGTCTGTTTTATGACTTAATTTTAACATGAAAAAGTTTTCCAGCCTTTCTTTATAGCATTTAAAAGATTCTTTGGAGTCATCAAAAGCTTCGAATGTCAGGTCTTCATTTGATTGCTCGTTCAGGTTAGATACTTGTGCTGTTGTAACAGCTTCGAATTTGTTGACTAAACTAGCAATAGCATTTGTTAAAGCAATTATGTTTTCATCTGGCATGATTTAGTTGGATTATCTAATTCACAAAATGTAAAACTTAAATAGTATAGTACTTGTAATGTATTGAATTTGTGAAAATTAACAAAGCAAGTAAAAGGTAAACAAAGCTTGATTGAAAGTTGTCCATATTATTTAACAATAAAAACTGTCATTGTATAAACAATTTACCTTCGTCGCCAAATTGTTGTATATGAACTAAATATTATTACCAAATATATAACTAAATACTTTAAATATATTAAAGAAATAACTTCTTACATTGAACACTGATGTAACTGTTTTTAATCCAAAAGTAACAATAAAATACAAACAGCTGATCTTTTAAATGAACTATCCAAAAACCTAGCATAACAGTAATCAATGCCTGGTAAATATATAACACAATCATTTTGCCTACTATGTAAATCCTAGTTAAATATTTTGTATCCTTTTTCAATTATATAACTTAAAAATATACAAGTCAAAATTTTGCGTGTCTACTGAAAGTAATAATTTATCACATAAAATTAAATATCCTTCAGTTTGTGAAAATATTTTTGTCTGTTAGTTATGGCTAATTTTAAATAAATACTGATATCGCTAATGGGTCGTGTCGGTAAATGTGAAAGAATTCTGCCGATATCATATCCCGAAACCGCGGTCGTAGGAGAAGAACAAAAAACAAAGGATTAGATTGACATACTAAAGAAGGTAAACAATAATTACTTAGTTAATATCAGTTATGTTCATGTAACGGTGTCGGTGTTCTGAAATCAGCCATTGTCATGATATACCATTGACAATATAATATAATATTAAGGCATAGAAGAAAAAAAAAACAGAATTGACACATATTGGTCCGTCGGCCGCCATTGTCATTCATTCAATGCTCCAGAATGTAAAAGTTGATAACACCGGATGTAAATCGGATCGGACGCGTTCTTGAATCAAGTCATTCAATGTTAGATTTGTTGATTGTTTATAATTTTAATTAAAGTCAAGGAACATAATTTATGTTTGAATTTCAACACGAAAATTTTTATTTTTTGCACTGTTACTATGCATACTCCAATTTCTCCTAATTCGCTCACTGATAACGGACTGCAAGATTTAAATAAGCAACAAAATTGTGAGGTAAGACTAGCTTATGCCTAATTAGGTTATGATTTTTACATAAATATTACAACTGTTGAATATATTGCTATTGCGTTATACAAACTCATAATCTTCAAACGTCCAAGCAAACTAGTCATAATATATGTTAAAAAAAGCAGCTAATGTCTTGCTAATCGATTGGTTTCCTGAGTAGCTTTTATATTTTATGAAGTTTACACTAGGCCTGATGGCGGAAATTTTAGAATACCACTACTTCTTTTATCAAGGCTGGCGACACTGGCGTTATGACTAAAACAAAAAAAAACTTACTTACAGTCTTTAGTCACAGTTTGTTTCTAGTTTGTAAACATATATATGATGATAGCACTTCTTACATTCCTAATAACAAGTAGTGTTAGGCCTATTCTAAAAGTTCCAGGCCTAAGCCTCATCAAAATATCCTTTATTTAATTTGACATACCTTACAATATGCTTGAACAGAGTCAACCTAACTATAACGGTGAAAGTATTATTAACACTCCAGTTGCAAATATTTATAATAGTATTCAAAACAACTTAATTGATGTTAGCAATTTATATTATATAGCCTAACTTACTGTGACTAGAGACCAAGTTAAAATTTCAGGCAATTTTTTTAAAGCTTTAATTTTCAAATTCATAAGTTAGCAACATAACCTTCAAATATGCTGGAGAGTTAATGTATACTTTCGCCACTAAACGTAACATAACACTGCCGTATGCAATTTAAGTTAAACCAGAATGCGAACAATTTCTACATACCTATGCAATTAGTAATAGGCTTTAACCAAAACACATTTATTTTGACAATATTAATTTTACAAGCCTATTTATTTTTTATTCCAGCAATGAGCATGGAGTTCTCCTCAGGGAAATTCTTAGAATGAGTATAGGGCCTAATGCCTTTTATCCATCAACTACTGCTTTAGTTATAAATTAACTAATTGATATAATGTGTTTTAACTTTGAAAGCCCCATGTTTGTGAGCCAATGTATAAAGTAACTCTCTCTTTATATATATTTGAAATGATATATATACATATATTTACTTAAAATACTTGATCAATATCCTATTTTACTCTGATAATGTAACCTGACCCTACTTGGTTCAAGCCCGGTTATATTCTTATATTCTATTAAATGATTAACACAAACAAAATTATTTATAAGTAGATGAAAATTTATTTATCAAAAATTTAAAAGAAATATGAAAATTCACTGATTAATACATTGGTTTGATTTTATATGTTCAAAAAGGCATTGTAAAATATTGTCTTTACCATTGGTCTAGCTCAATTCAAATTTTAGCACAAGTTACTTCTTTAGAAATTCTAGCCTATATTAAAAATTTATTATATTCAATTTATTTACTAATGTTCGCGGGGTTAGGCACTCGTGCAGCAATGATTAACAGAGTACCTATGTTAAATATGCACTATTGTTGGAGTTACTGATTTTATAAACAAAAGTTAAAAGTTGGCTTCCCTTTTTGAGATGGGAAAAATTGAAAGTTAATTTGCAAGTTTTATTTATAGTTTATAACTGTTTCAGTATTAAGTTAACAGACTATACCACGTTTTGATTGGCTTATTTTACTACTGTAATAAATTCTTCACTTGAAAGAATTAACGGAGCTAATTCACATAGAAGTTGTTGTACTTACAAGGACGCTACTTCTCTACACTCGATTCCACGTTCACCATGCAGTACAGAGCGCCCATAAGCCATGTCATCCATACGAAAGTCTCAGTGATAGTAGCCAACTAAAAAACATCAATTTCCATGCAACGCTCGGTCAGTTGACGCAACCCGCATGGCAATAAACATGATGTTCCCTGTAATGGTAATAGCATATCTATTCTCCCGTAAGACTTGTACTGCACGGTCTCCGGTAAGACTGTACTGAAACTGGAATCGAGTGTAACATAGTATGCGTTTAAATTTATCATAAGTTTCCTCTCTTTTTATTTCATCTTGCAATTGTGTAGGCTAAACATTTTTTCTCTGTGTAACTTGATTTTTTTTATATAAAACTTTAAATTATGTTGATCTAAAATCACTTGATCACAGGTTTTATATGCGTGGTTAGATTCGAACAAACAATCATTGCTGTGCTCCTTCACGTACTTAATTGTTTTCATTTCATACAGACTATAAACTGCAAGAATTTTCAGCTGATTAAATAGATATGCTTAACGGTTTCTGACATTTTTAGGCCAAACATAATTCTTATTGTTGCTTTTTTTGGTTTAACAAGAATTTGATTCAAACTATATTTTGATGGGGCTCCATAAATATACCGTAGGCAATGATAATTAATTGTGAATGTATTAAAGAGTAATAAATTGTTTTTATTATGGTTAAGTCACATATTTTTGATATTTGCCATAATGCATATATTCCTAATGCAATATGAAGTTTTGTGAACTTTGTAATCATCCAAGCATGTATTTGTGTTTAAAGACGCTAACCGCCCTTAGATATTGGGTCGTACCGCGTGTAAAGGCGCTAGCCGCCCGTTAAGGGTTAAAGTAATACCTGAATAGTGAATGAAATAATAATCCTTTCCTGTCGATATATGCCTAATCCTGCACATTATCACAGTGTCACATACGTTTTATACTTTCTTCAAATTTGATTTACAATGGCTTTACCGTTTTCCTTTAAAAAATCAATCAGATGCTTAATCACAGCATTTCTCTTAGAGAGACCATAGATTGTGTTTAACTAAATTATATTTAACTAAGTAATTATTTTACCTTCTTTAGTACGTCAATCTAATCCTCTGTTTAATTTGTTCTTCTATTACGACCGCGGTTTCGGGCATTCGCCCATCTTCAGGTAGCCTACTTCTACAATGACACAATAACACTAACACATAAATACACATACAAATTTTTACTCCGTATTGGAGATCGTTAAAAGGTAAAAGTTAAAGTATTTTTCCTTATAGCGATGCTCACGCTAGGTTGGTCACTACGCTAGGCCTACTGAGTACTGACGTTAGTCCTTGCGTCCTTGTTATCATGCTTTGCCATTAGACGTTGAACCGTACTTTCTGTGCCAATAACAGTGTCAAATATTATGTTGGATTGAAACGATTGTTGGTCATTTAGCAGATGTTGTGCTTTATTTTTTCTGGCTTTGTATATCTCGTATTCTTCGAAAGCATTCATAATACGCCCCTTCTTACACACGTGTAATATGTTCATGTTAGTTTTAAAATCCGTGTTTGTGTGTGCGTTACTGATGAGATGTTCTGCGTAACTCGACTTTGTGGGATTTAAATGCCTGGATGGTAGGTGTTCTTTAAACCTTTTTAAGAAAGGGCGTCCAGTTTGGCCTATGTAATGACTAGGACAATTGTTGCAAGTTACTTCATAGATCCCTGTTTTCTATGAAGTATATTGTATATTGTGGGCGAAAGTTTACATTACTCGACCCCTTTCCATATTGCTGCGTTGGTATCAGCCAACGTATAGCAAGAAAATGCTCTAATTTCAACTCTAAAACGTAGTAATCCGTAATGTTCAATTCTATTTATAAACATCTTAAATGCATGAAAACAGGAAAACATAATTTAAAAAATTGAATGTAATTAATTATAAACAGAAAATAAAACACTTTAAACCTAAACTGAATTCACAATTTATTTAACACAGGAAATATTAGACATATATCTTTTCAATGTCATTAGACTGCATAAATAAAGATGTTTGCCGGACTGCGCTATTCCTAGAACTTTAAATCACTTAGTGTTTATTGTACTTTACATCAAACTAAAAACTACGAATATGTGATATAAGCCTACATCGATGTTCACGATTCAGTACATTGAATCAATCCGGTATGTGTAACAAGGGCCCAAATGTAACTTATTTGTTGCATCGATGTATTTTTAATCGATGAAAATAAATAAAAAAACCTGAAGTTCTAACTTATAGTATTTGATCACAAAATGTTTCTACTTTTTAAACATATATATGTCGGTAACATCAATTAAGTTGTTTTGTAAAACAGAAATGCATGCATTAAAAAAAAAATAGCCTGAAGTTACTTAATTGTAACAGTCTTTAGTCACTGTAAGTTTACCAATATTAAACTTTTAATAGGCTAGTAAATTGTGGTTAGGCCTACTCTATTTCATACGGTATTTCGTAAAGAAAGGTTGATCCCTGCAAAACTGAGGGCAGTAAAGTAAATTTACGCCATTTTGTGTGTTGTACACCTATATTACATGCAATTGTTTGATTCTAAAATATTCAAAATATGTTTTTTTTCTAGGGCAATAAAGAAAAAAACGAAGTTCGAACATGGAAACAAAAGTTACAAAGTTGGATCAACAAGTACATGAAAATTGAAATGACAGATGGACGTATTCTTATTGGCATGTTCTTGTGCACAGACAGAGACGGAAATGTTATTCTCGGCTCATGCAGTGAATTTCTTAATCCCGAAGGTAATAGTTGATGATTTTTATTTCTTATGTTGTGTTTTCTGCGCATAAGTTGGTTCTTAGTTTAGATGTAGCCTGAGTTGCAAGATTATTTGCATCTAGTGCTTTGCAGATCAAAACAATATTTTATCACAGAATATGTTATAGACCTAGCCCAAAGACTCTATCAGTTAGTTTTTTTATATTTGTGGCAACACTGCCAGCTTTCGTGATTGGTATTGATTGATCTGATAACAGTGTCAGTTATCACTGAAGTCAAGAGGGTTATTATCTAAATGAAATAGGTTAGGTTAAATCATATTCTCTGTTTATTATCTTTTAAAGAATTCTGGAAATAGAACTAATCGATTTTGGATTTCTATATTTAGTCCAGTCATCGAAGGGGGTATAGGGGACACGAAGAGGGGGAAGAATTTGACTTAAGCATTTTTACACCACTTTCACCTATGAAAATCACTTACACTCATTCTTACGGTATTTACAATTGTTTAATTTAATATGTACACAATTTAATTAATAATAAGATAAAAACTAACTGGCCAGTCAAATAATATAGTAATGTAAAAATATTTAAAAAATCAATAAACATTTCAAAATTTAACATATGCCGCCTAATAGGCTAAATTCTCTCATTATAAAACAATATATACATGATAATGTACAATTAGCATGTAGTATATATAAACCTTAAGTGTACATAAGCACTATACTTGCTCGTATAGGTAGATATGAATAACGAAACTAAACAAATTAGTACAGTTTAGTATCGAAAACTAAATTTAGCAGAAAATTTCAAATGCTAACTTTTGTCCTGTTGAAGATAAATTAGTATTTTAAAAATAATTATGTAGGCCTAATAATACTTTTGAAGGAAATAAAATTTTCTACAACTTCCTTTCAGGCGACTTTTCTGTAAAAAGAAAATATGATTAGTTAAAAAGTCAAAATTGACGAAAAACATGAGGCTAAATTCAATTTTCCAGAAATTGTTGGTTTTTTATAGCAAATATCTCGAAAAGCATAACAGATACAAAAAAAAAAAAAATTAATAGAAACATTCTTGAAGAAAATATTGTCAGCTTTAATTTTTAATTGTAAGCATTTTGAGATATAAGCATAAATCTGAAAAAAAGAACCTTAGACCTACACCCCCTCCCCCCATGAAGCGGCAGGAGTAGGGACGGGGACTTTTAGTATGTTCACCTCGTAAGTACCCCGAACAAATTTACAAAGTCAAATGCTTCTCCCCTTTCCATGTCCTCTATCGCCATTTTGGTCATTCACTGACTGGATCAATTGGGCATACTTCTGGTTGTAAAATTTTATTGTTGTGAATATATTGAGTGAAGCAGTCATCAGAAAGTTTTGTTAGTAGAAAGTTGGTGACACATCACATACGATTATAATTACATATTTGCAGCTTCCAGATATTCTTTTAATAATTCTGTTACTGGATATTTGTTGTGGATTTTTTACTGTCTTTTAAACTTTGTTGGTTTCTGTACGTTGTTAATTGTTTACCAATTTATATACTGCTTCGTAACCTTCGTGCCACCGTAACTTGAGGCAGCCCAAACTTACTTGCAGAGTTTATAGCGATCCGTTCTCAACTGACCCTTTTACAATCCTATTGGCTTCCATGATGGTTTCGTCTTGATAGCCATCATGATAGAAAGGTCATAAATCCTGAGGAGTCTGTTTTCTAGTCATAGTGGTAGTTTTGCTTAATAGTATTACGGCGCTTTCAAGATGAAAGCTTGACTGCTGGTGTTCTAGCAGCTGTATGGGGCAGAACTCGGACAATCCAGCACACCCCCAATCATTCGCCAATTAAAAGATGGAATTTTAAAACAAACTGGATGCATTTAATGTATTTATTTCTCGTAATATTTGTATTGGTAATCAAATATTTGCTTGGAATTTTATAATTGTGAAATTTTTTTTCTATAATGTCTCATTATTATTTAGTCATTGGTACAAATTCAGTTGACTGAGTAATCAAAATAACTAGGCCAGTAATGTGTAATTTATAGGTTAGTTTCTGTACAAAAATAAACTTAAACATTTCTTTTCTTTCAGTTTGTGGCTTCTCAGATGAACCAAGACTTCTTGGGTTAGTCATGGTCCCAGGCAGACATATTGTGAACATAAGCTACGATGCGCAGCCAGGTTCTAGGGAGATTTCTTAATTTATTGTGCAGCCTATTTGTAATGTAAAAAATGTGAATAAAAATCCTATACTTATTTCCTTTGAATAGACGGTTTGATTTTGTTGATTAAAATAGTTGTTGATATTTATTGTGTTGTGTTTTAAAAATAAACTGTCAGTTAACTATTTTTAAACAGAGTTTATTTATTTCATGGATAACGCCAGAGTCACTGTTTTTGCTCTCAGAACTGAAATAGGTTGTTGTTTGGTTCTCTCCTTCAAGAGATTGTTATTTGGATAAGTATGACTGCATAGGCGTACACAGGGTGGGTGCCGCGGCACCCCCAAATAGGTCAAGATTTTTTATGATAAGAGAATTACCGTAAATTTAACTTACTGTAGGTGAAAGCCTCAGTAAGGGCCTCTTAGACGCTATTAATTATTAGAGTGTTAAAATAAATAAGTTTCAAGTATAATAATCATACTGAAACCATATAGCTTTATTTCATAACTTTAGACTAAGCCTAAAGTTAATTGGAGAAAGTTTTGCATTACTGTCGAAAGAGTTCGATTGGTATCTTAATGCGGCTAAAGTGGGCCAGTCCAAGTCTGCGGGGATAGGATGGCCCAACCCAGCAGTAAGCAGACTGGACAGTTATTGACGGTTCTTTGTTCAGTAGTCAGTTGATTGTGATTTTCGTTTTGAAACAGTTTACAGTTGTCTACGCTGTGCACTAAAACATGAAGAGATCCAAAAGCACTAAATATTCGCAAAAGTCTTCGATTTTATCATTTTTTTAAAAGAAAAGTAAAGATGTTGATCGAGGTAAGTGTTTTCATTTTATCGCTACTTTAGTTTTGTCTTTATTTTTTAAATTTTTGTACAAAAACCTTTTTCTTGCTTTACAGCTCTGGTCCAATGTCAAACTTTATACTGCAGTGGTTGTCCAAGTTCAACAGAGGAACAACATTTTCAAACTTTAAGAAGCTATTAGAAAAATTTGCTACAGTTGCAGTTGCGAGAGGAGTTTTTCAAAACTCAGCATTGTGAAATCAAAACTTCGGTCAACAGTGCTTCAAGATCGTGCACTTTCTGATCCCATTTGTCGAGGAAGAAGTCACTTCAAATACTGACACTGTAATTGAAGAATTTAAACAAATGGTGCCCTTCAATCGATGGCCGACTTTGTAGTAAATTAAACTTATTTCCCTCTCATCGAAACTCTTTTATTTTATTACAATAGTACTTGTTTTTGATGACATAAATTTGTACAAATTATAATAAGCTTATCTAATGTTTTGTTTATTTTTATTAATCCTATAAGGCCACCCGCACACCGGAACGGACAAAACGTCTTTCGACAAAATGTTTTGTCACAAGACGTCCTGACGTAATAGTTAACATGCGTTTAAATGGAGATGCCGCACACCGACCATGTCTTGTCGAAAGACATCTTTCGACAAGAAAAGACGTCTCGATGTTCGACACTGGATTTATGTCTTTACTCAAGACAAAACTAACTGCGCATGCTTGAGTTGAATACTCAATTTATTTATCTTACCTCAGTGTTATTAAAAGTCTCTCTTCTGGAGGTATACTTTTCCGGTAATTGGTGTTTTGTTTTTTGATCCTGTCCCCAATCAATTCCAACAAGTGATCAAATGTTTTTGTGCTTAGCCGACAAAAGTTATAAAACTTGTTTTCATCACATCTCAGTATGAAACTTTGTATATCCTTTTTGGCAGTAATAGGATGAACCCTGAAACTTCGGTTAGATTTTTCCTTTAAACTTTGGATCATTCACCCCAACACAACAGCAGTTTCTTCATCGGAATCCATCTTACTTACCGTTTTGTTAAAAGACAAATTGTCTTCCCCAGTGTTTTTTCAAAACATTTTTTTTTCTTCTGAAGTTTGTGATAATCAACCATCACAAACTTCTGAAAAACAAAATCAAAAATTTGTTTTCTTATAGTGCAGCATGTAAGATAATAATCCAAATCAGTTATTAAGTCATCAATCAGCCTCAAAAAACTTCTGTTAGTGTTAATAGGATTACTTTGTTTGAGGTGAAGTGAACTTAGTATGAAAAGCAGTTACAGGCAGCCAACTGCAAATTGATGCAGGGGTTTTTAAGGTTATTACATGTTTAAAAAAATTCATAAACCACCTCTGAAACTCACCATTTTGGCTCTAATTTTTTTTTAATTTTCCTAGGGAGGGCCCCCAAACTCCTTCCAGAATGTCGGGCACCCTCAATTAAGGGACCCTGCCCCACGCCTATGTGTGACTGTCAAGAAATCTGTTGGATACATAATATATGTATGCATTAGATATTTGAAACAAACTACTTATGTTTCATTTTACTAGATTCCAGTGACATTTATTTTCTAATGTATATAAAACACTAGATATAGAACTTAAAACTTTTCTCTAGTTTTATAGGTCTTGTTCAGGCTATGATGACCATAGGGATTTTTCCCTTTTTAAAGCAAAACAAAACTAATTCGACCACGCAGCTGAACCGCTGACGTCAGTTTAGCAAATTTCCAAAATTAAGTTTATAGGCTTATGTTTTAACGCTATTTCTTGTGCGGAACGCAAGTGTGATCTTGTGTTTATTTAATACATTTTTTAAAACATTAGGCAGTAAGTTAGTGTATTCCGATGAGATATATTTCTTGTGTTGCATCATTTCTTAAACATAAAACGGATATCCCCTTGGAAAATAAGTCAGGGGTGTATAAGATAAGTTGTCCTGAATGTAGCAAATATTATATAGGCCAGACCGGGAGAACCTTTCTTCGCCAATATAAGGAGCATCTTCCCAATAATAAAACAAATATAGCTAATTCCAATTATGCTTGTCATCTTTTTGAGAATAACCACAGATCTGGAGATTTCCAATCCTGTGTGGAGCCATTATATTTATGTGCGAAAGGCAGAACAATGGATGCACAGGAAGAATTTGAAATTTACAAAGCGTACAAAAGTAAACCTGACGACATGTTGAATGATCAGCTATCTTTCAGATCGAATCAGCTGTACGATACTGCCCTAAAACATACATCGAATGTCAATAGGGGTTAATATTTTGTTCTTTTCGACAGTGCTCCACCGGATACTATCGAGTGCACACCGGTGCTAGTCATGACTGTTTTAATTAGTGTATGTGTTGTGTGTTTTGACTATTGTTTTAATATTTGACGATTCCTGCAGAAGGAATGAAAAAATAAAAACTAAGGAGAAGTTCTGATGATGAAGTTGCGACTTCGAAACTAGTAAGAGACCAAAATTGAAGTCACAAGACGGACCTTTTAAGGTAATCTATTATATTAAAACTTTATTGTCACTAAATTCTCCACTGGAGGCGGAAACAGGGCTGCCTAAAAAAGATTAGGAAAAGGTCGACTTTAAAAGAACTTAACGCTTGAAATGACATCGGTAGGAGTTAAAATGATTGTATGAATGTAATCAAAAGTATTTGACTGCATATTATATCAATATGTTACAAACAGCCTAAAATAATACAGTAGTACTTGGTATTAATGGCCTCTGTTAATGAGCCAACTCGGACATAGTGTCATTTTTTTTAGCTCCGGCCAAATCGATATCTTTTACATTATTATGAACCCCTGTTTTAGCGTCAAATATTTAACCACTCGGTTTTATCGTCATAAATCTACAAAATATCAATGGCAAACTTTGAATTCAGTTTTTTCAGAACTCGAAAAATGTTAGAATTCCCTTTTCCTTTTATGTCAAGCCGAATATTTTCTCCCTATTCAAATTGCGAAATAAACTATGTATTTTTTTTTACACATAAAATGTAACTGCGGCGGGTCCCATCAAAGGCGGTAGAGGGGGGTTGCCCTAATAGCAACACTGCTAACCCTCCCACTCCTCCTAAGGAACAATATTCACACGCTATGAGTGTCAGTTGTGTGCTGTGTGTAACTAACCGCATAACTTTGATGGAAAAGAGTTAGCATAATACA
Organism: Philaenus spumarius; assembly: GCA_018207615.1. Lineage (NCBI taxonomy): Eukaryota > Metazoa > Arthropoda > Insecta > Hemiptera > Aphrophoridae > Philaenus > Philaenus spumarius. The sequence continues at coordinate 74,972 of JAGFPH010006362.1, forward strand.
AAAGCTCGGGGAGACTCGATCGTATAGTCAGCGAGACATTTACACAGTTGTGGTCAGACAGTTGACCCCTCCCCCAAAGTAATGTTGACTCTTTAAAATTGTTGCTTGTGTTTTTTTTATTACAGTAAGTTAATGTTTTATGCTAACTGTAATTTTAGTGTTTTTTAATACAGTTTGTTAATAGACATTACACGTATTTACACATTATTGGTTACCTAATTTATAAGCAGGTGACCTCAGCTCCATTCAATTAGCTCGAATTATCGGACTCCTACTGTAAAATAAAAGAAAAGTGTACTGCTTTTCTTTTGAATACACGTCATAAATAATGTTGCCAATAACAGTAGTACTGTATAGTTGTTTGTCCTTTCACTCAAGCTAACAAAATCATGATTTCCTGTTGGTACATCTTTATAACGTCACTCGGATGTAGCGTCAACATTCTTTCACTCCCTTCGTTGACGCTATAACCAAGTTCAACTGTAGTTTTATCTTACATCCCGGTGTTCATATTTAATTCTTAATGCAGAGAAAATTGGTAATAATATGCGATTATTTTGTAAACGTCATGAAATATTTTATCATTATTTAAAGAACAGAATCAGTGTTTTAGAATGGCAGGGTGATCTTGCATAACTGTGAGACTTCCGTTGTTAGCGTGTTAACATTTGATTTTAAGATGGCCAACTACAGTGGGGAATTTGGGAAACAGTCTTGTTATCGAGGGACTCTTCTAGTCGAGATTCGTGCTATCAAGGTTATTTTGACTAAAAGTCGTACTAGCAAGGTCACTGTTTTTTCTGAAACCCCTTTATAGCAAGTGCATCTTGAATCAACCCTCACTAGCAGGTTTTGTTTTAAAAAGTACATTTTATCACTACTATTCAGTAACAAAGTATGTACTGTAATGTAACTGGTTAATAAATAAAACGCACATTTAAAACGTGTACAGTACATAGAAACAAAAATCTACTGTACATACGTACACTTAATTTGAATAAACGAAGAATGAGCATTAAATTAGTGTAATAGAAAAACTGATAGAAACATACAAATTTATTTAGCTTTACCAAAAAAGAACTAATTGACTTTACATAAAATGTGATGAAAACATTTTGTGAATTAGTGCACACAGAATTAATTATCAACACCAGAACTTTCACCACAAACCTTTTTAATTATAGCATTCCTTTTTTTGAAATTATGTAGCCATCCATGGCTAGCACAAAAATCTTCATGTGCCAAGTTTTTTGCAAACTCCTGTGCTTTTTCTTGTAGGTCCACTGATGGGCAAATTTTTTATCGCGACACTGTTTCTGCCATTTAACAACACATTCATCCACATCTTGAAATTCGCCTTTCTTCGCTCTTATACATGTTCTACCAAGCTCACTACTCTCTTCATATTTTTCCATATTTTCAAAATTGTATGCAATGTAGTAGATTGAATGTTAAATTTCTTGGCAACACTAGTTTTTCTTTTAATCGGGTTTTCTTCGACACTTTTAATAACTTTTCGTTAAAACCCCACAGTCAATAGCGTAATTTTACGTTTTTCAAGCGTGTTTCGTTTCAATGAATGTTCTAAACAAAACAATGAACAGCAAACGAATAAACATCACCGAACCGTTTTGTCAGCGGGCGCACGACTGACCTGTCACAGTTGAAAGGAGAGAAATCTGGGTTTTCATATTTAGACCTGAGCGTAAGACATTGTTTCCTTCAAAACATCCGTACCGTTGGGATCTATGCACTGGGATGAAGTCGTGCTACAGAGGTTCCGTTGTATAAAACGACTTACTACTGAGGTTGAACTGTTGCTATAAAGGTTGGGTTTCGCAAAAAGACGTGCTATAGAGGGTTAGAGCTGAGATATGTCGTATTGGTACATAAATCCATGCATTGAGGTTTTTAGAAAAATAATAGTCTTGCTATAGAGGTTTTCTTAACATTAAGTGTTATGGAAATCTCTGGGGGATTAGAAAAATGCACTTGTTATCGAGGAAGTCGTGTTATTGAGGTTTTTGATAGCGAGTTTCTAATGTAAAATCTTTTGCTAAGGTTGAGAGGCAATATATTTCCGGATAATGTTATTGGGCTAAAGTTAAACATTTTAGTATATCCACCACGTAATAACTGTACTCATGTTATTTTTTAATGTCAATTTTTAAAATTACCTTTGGTTTATCGGTACAGAAAATCCTTTTAGGTAATCATGGATTACTGGTTTTAACTAACTATGCTCCCATCTTCACATCTGCTCATAAAATTTTCCCAACACACATTCGCACATTTAATTTTGAATTTTTTTACTTTAGCCACCAGTAGTGTTTTCAATAATAATATGTTTATGAAATTATACTAACTATTGTTTCCGGCAATGCTTCGCCATTGTTTGATTTTAGTATACAAATATATATTTAAATTAAGAAATAAAATAAACTTACGAACCACTCACAAAAATAAAAATGTAAACAACACAATGATAGTAGGCCAGTCGGTGAGGGTAATTTTAGACCAAAAGTTCCAGTAATTTACAATACGGCTGATTTTTTTTTTATAAGTACATTAAAGTATGTAGATTAACATAAAAAAAAGTTTACCAGTCTATCGATTTCCCAAAGTCGAAATCGATTATCATTTTTTTTCGATTATCCTTAATATTTCGAGCTGGGATGAAGATAGAGAGAAATAAAAAATACCACCGTCTAGGGGAGGTATTTTCAACAAAAAAGGCCATATGTATTTATTTCGTCCGAGCAATGGTTTGTCTGGAAAAAATTCCATTATGCAGGTATGTATTTTGCAGCAGGGAAATACACATCTTATTCATGTATGAAGCGTTAGCTCATTCTAAATTGGCCGAATTTTAATATATCGAATTGAAACTTGACGTAGGAGTTAAAATATATATTTTAAACATTTATGCTGAGTCTCAGATTGTTATTTTGAAAATGATCCGATCTAGGAGTCGATTTCGATTATCGATTTTAGGAGTACCGGACCCACGAACTAATTTCAATCTATTCCAGTTTCGTCAATTTTTAGAATATCAACATAAAATTTGTTTTACAAGTTGAGTACACCAGTATAAATATTCTTAGTAAGTATGAACGATTTTTGTCATGCCATTTTTAAAAACGAGGCGCTTGAAAATAGTCTTCTGTTTTACCTATCTCGTTTTAACTATAACACCTTTGGATTCAACGACTCCATTTTCAACATTTTTTAACATATCGATTTACAAATTGGTACATAAGTTAAAAACACAATTGTTTTTTGCTATACTTATTTTAAAAACTATATTTAAAATTGACTAATCTGCAGCCGATTAACTCAAGCGTTTTGATGACAAATCTAAAAAGGTCTAAAATTATACTTTTTTAAGTTACTTGTGCTTTGAAAAGTAAATAATAAAAAAGGTTTATACTCCTTGATCTTGTTTGAATCTTTATATTTAACTTGTAAAAAAACTTTCAGGTTGATATTTTAAAAAGTTTCTAAACTGGAGCTGTTTAAAATGAATTAGTGGGTCCGGTACTCCTAAAATCGAAATCGACTCATAGATCGGGTCATTTTCAAGATAACAAGCTGAGACTCAGCATAAATGTTTAAAATATATATTTTAACTCCTACGTCAAGTTTCAATTCGATATATTAAAATTCGGCCAATTTAGAATGAGCCAACGCTTCATACATGAATAAGATGCCCCCTTTTAGTGATTTTCCCTGCTGCAAAATACATACCTGCATTATCGAATTTTTTCCAGACAAAGCATTGCTCGGACGAAATAAATACACATGACCTTTTTTGTTGAAAAATACCTCCCCTACACGGTGGTAGTTTTTATTTTTCTCTATCTTCATCTCAGCTCGACATATTAAGGATAATCGAAAAAAAAGATAATCGATTTTTTTCGACTTTGGGAAATCGATAGACTGGTAAACTTTTTTTATGTTAATCTACATACTTTAATGTACTTATAAAAAAAATCAGCCGTATGCAAATTACTAGTAGTTGTAACCTATACCGACTGGGCTATAGGTTATAAATAGAAATGTTTAGTTTCTTAAGACAGCTGTTTTTTTATAAATGAATTAATTACTTAATAGAGCTTTTTATTCCAATGAGATTTCTAAAATAAATCACATGTGACATACCACTCAATAAAATATTTCTTCAATAAGTATAAAATGGGAAGTTTGATGCCTAAGAGACCTAGTGATTAATAATAAAACAAATTTTCGAACATCCTGAGAACAATCCGTTTAATTTGATATATCAATCATCAAAATAGGAAAATAAATAAAAGCTTGATTAAGCTCACAAAAATTTCCTGAGGGAATTAAGAAGTAAGATTACATTGTTTTATACATCCGAACAATTATTGATTACCAGTTTCGGCATACTATACGGCCATCTTCAAATCTGCTCATAAAGTTTTTCCACAATCCAAACACATAACATATAATTTTATATAAAAACAAAATGAAAATATGGAACACTTTTTCAAAACTTCTGCTCGATTTTTTTTTCAAATACTCAAAAATGTGACGTTTTGTCACAAAAGCTTTTCAACTCTCCGCAGTAAAATTACGAAAATTTTGGCACCACCAAGTTTTCTACACCGCCTGTGAGTGCATATATCATGTCCACAGACAGACACACGGACACAACATTTTTTATTGCTTTATTGTGTTCAGAGACCTGGAAAACATTGAGAAAAGTCATACAAAAATGGAGGTTAAATTTTTAGAATTTTAGCAACATTTCAATACTTTGGCATTTTTGCTAGCTGAAGTAAAATATGTGAAATATTTAAGTGTTTAAGGCTGTATTAAACAAATAAAAGAGCACTGATTTAAATAAATACCCCGAAACACAAAACAAGGAACAAAAACAATAACTAAACAACTAAATTGTAAGTTAAGTTTAATACGTTACCCTTATGTAAATTTCGATGACATGGTCATCATCCTCAGAGGGTTTTAACACTACTAAAGTTTACAGACAATATTACAGAGCTAATATGGAGATGAGTGGGGGGAGGGTGGGTATATAGCCTCTGAGGAAAACCCTCTGAGGATGTTGACCATGTCATCGAAATTTACATAAGGGTAACGTATTAAACATAACTTACAATTTAGTTGTTTAGTTATTGTTTTTGTTCCCTGTTTTGTGGTTCGGGGTTTTTATTTAAATCAGTGTAAGGCTGTATAGTTATACAGGGTGAATCAGGAAGAAACGGAAAGAAATCAGGACGTGTTCTACTGGTGAAAATAATGAAAAAAGCTCCCATAAACATAGGTCCGAAAACGCTTCGTTTTCCAGATATCCGCCATTTTGTTTTTTGTACAAAATAATTCATATCTAGAGAACGGTTTGACTGATTGAGTTCAAACTTGGCATGACGTTTAAGCTGTCAATTATATACCTCAAAAAAATAAACGATTAAATCCAATCATGCGTTTCAAAATGGCGGCTGTTTGAAAATTACA
>JAGFPH010006363.1:6392-27763 GCA_018207615.1 Philaenus spumarius
TTTTACTATTAATTATGAATTACCTTAAATCTAAGCTGTCGAACAATTCTTATAAAGTTCTTACTTTTTGTTTTTTTACAGTACAAAACGTGTTTCAATTTTGTATTTATTCATTACTAACTGGCCCGATCCGGCTTTGCACGGATAGACAAATCAAAGTTAAATGTATATATTATATCAATAAATATATTACACTATGTATTTCTTATGGGAATTTGTAGTAACTTTGACACCCCCAAACCTCCATTAAAATTTCGAATTATTTTAAACCTTTTCTTAGCCAGCTCCTAGGGCCCTAGAGGATGCTGCATACTGAATTTCATTCCAATCCGTTCAGTGGTTTTGGAGAAATCATGATCAGTGAGTCAATGGATTTGGCTTTTATATATATAGATTTAAATTGTGTTCAATAAATGAAACAATAAACAAAACACAAACCTGAACACATTAAAAGTAAACATACAAGGGCAACACACGAGGTCGACGAAAGAAAAAATATGGCAGCTTCAATTTAAGGTAGTAAAACAAATTTTTCCTTAAAGAAAACTTTTCAACAATACAACTCAAAATAAATAGTTATTTATTTGGGTAGCAAAGTTGGCTCTAACATAATACACAGTAAAACATGTTCTGACTTCTGATTATTGGAATATATTCGGGTAAGCATGCTTTATAACTGTGCAAATATTATTCATTACGAACGATAATAACATTCAGACAGACAGACAAACGAGTAGTATTATATGGGTGTAATTTCTTTTTAAAATACGAAACACTAATAACTAATTTGTAAAAGTACAACATTCAGGAACAAGTTTTAACTTTACCTGCCAAATATAAACAAAGAAACATATAACTTAACTAATTTATTTATATTAGTTCCCTGAATAAAAAACAAATATCCACAAGTCATTAGCACGTCACAGTCTCGGTGTGCTGATTGGGAGTCTTTAAAAATGAATTAATGAATATATATATAAGCACGCCCGACTATTTAGAGACCTTTTTACTGTAAATATGTTTTTTTCATATTGTTGAAGTGAGCCTTCTTATATTCTATGTACAAGTAATAATCAAATTTTGGTAAAGCACTAATCAGAAACTACTATTTACTTATATATAAAACAAAACAAAATAAACGGTACCAGATAACTGCCACATACTTTCTCCCAGTTGAAACTTTATACCTCCCCAAGAGTAGCATAGGAGGTGATTATTTAGAATTGCAAAAGTAGGAAAATGTTACCATGGGAAATATTAGATGCATGTAACACATCCATATTATATTATATTATTATTATTATTATTTAAACTATTCGATCGATTTCGAATTAATTTCCACCAAACATGTCAATTAGGAATGTATAGATGCACGAAAAAAGGTTTTGAATTTTTTAAAAAACGACCCCCTTTTTGGTCAAACCCCCCAAAAATCAGTTATTATTATTACCTAAATGAGAATTTTTAGAAGAATTCAGTTTTTTGCATATAGTAGGGTACATTAAGGGCTACAAATAAGCCAAATTTTATCAAAATCGTTAGAGCCGTTTTTGAGAAATTTAGATTTTTCTCGGTTTTTTGTCATTTTTTGGGGGTAAAACCCCTTAAAAATCAAAAATTTGAAAAAGGGAAGAAAAAACTCTGGAGATATTCCAGAACTACACCTGCATACCAAATTTCATCAAAATCGGACCGTTGGTATGGTCTCCAGCTCTGTACACATCCTCACAGACACACGGACAGACATTACCAAAAAACCACTTTTTTGGGGTTCAGAGAGCACCAAAACAAATAATTCCACTAAAAATATTTTTGGTTTCAGGGAGCACCAACACAGATAATTCCACTAAACATTTTTGAGGAGTTCAGGGTGCACCAAAGCAGATAATTCCACTAAAAGTTCAAATTCGAAAATTTGGACGAAAACAATACTTTCTCCATATACTACGTATAGGGTGGATAAATTAAAACAAACAATAGAGATTACGAATTCAGACACAATCGTCATAACTTTCAAATAGTTGCATACCTTGTTTGGTTTAAAAAGTATAATTATTTCACCATAACCAATTTTAGTCTGTTAACACGAACACAACTAGTTGTATGGTATTTTTAAAAGTTTATCAAATCATAAAAAAGGTGCTAAACAAAAGTTTGTTTTCAAATGATTAGCCCTTATTCTACTAGAAATATAAATAAAACCCGTAAAGCCTAGTACGCACTCGGATTCTTTGTTCGGACTCTTTGTCGTAGACGCTCGGATTCATGTTGCAGACTCTTGCCCCGCAACATTGTCGCTCTGGAAATCGTGTACGCATCTGGTTTGATTCTGAGCCATGTCGAACTAGGTCCCATTCTCGGGGATTGCAGTAGCCCTTTATCTAGCTCTACGAAGTAAAAGCCACCACGCTGGTGCATTCGTGGAATATTCAAAATAAGGACTGGCACGATATCCTTGACATGTTGAGTTAGAGGACGAATTTTTGGGTATCCTCACTTGTTGCAATGACTACATATCAATAAGACGAACAGTTTAAATGGGTAGAATTCAGCCCATTAAAGTAGGTATAAAAGTGTGATTTTGCATCCCGCCGTTAGGAGCGCTGAGCGCTCTTTTTGCAGACGAGTGTGTGACAAGAATGGAAAGAGAAGGAGAGACAGAGAGGTCCGACTGTCATGTGACCTTGAACGCAGATTGTTGTGTCTCAGACAAGCTTTGGTGCGTAGCCCCATATTTGTCAATGCGATTCATTTCCCACATTGTAATAGCAGTGTACTAAATAAATACATTTTAGTTGGTTTTCTTTTCTAATGTTTTTTAAGTAATGTAAGTTTGTAAATATGGTTTTAGTATGTAATATGGTTTATAGTGTAAATACTGTTAGTGTGTAAAGTAAATAGCTGCTACATTTTGCAATGCAGTCCTGTCCAAAAAGTGGAAGATCTAAATGTTCCTATAAAAACTGCAACAATACATCTGTGAAAAATAAAGACTTATCATTTTTCAGGTTTCCAATGAAAGACAAAGAAATGTATGAATACATAAAGTTTTCTTTTCTGTTGTGTTATATTTGTGCGAGAATTAATTCTCGTACAAGTCGTAGGGAATTAATCAACATAAGAACCAAAGACTATGTGAAGTTTATTAAAATGTTTTGACAGTTAATTTTTAATGGGAATATGTAAGGACGAATGTAAAAAGAGGGTTATTAAAAAGGGTGCTTCATAACTCTTGTCACATATTGTTTTGGAATTGTTCTTGGGTACAAAGTAAACATCAAATCACTGTTAATTTGTCTAAAATCATTTTGGTTGTCCTACTGTGACCAAAATGTTTTTTTTTTAGTGCATATCTAAAAAATTACTAAACGAAATAATACCAAATTTATATCAACCTTTTGATAGTATTACCTAAATGGGAAAAAAGTTAAGTTGACGTGACTTCAATATTTTAAAAATGGCGACCGTTTACAACTTTCGAACGGAAATAACGAAATAACTAGCCCTTTCCCGAAAAAATGTCAAAAATAACTTTTTTTGCAAATTGAATTCCCTATCGATTAAGTTCGTTTTAAAAAAATTGGTTAGAGAATAACGGACTTATGGTATTTTTCGACAGACAGTGCATGCCCCTCTGTTATTTATCATTGCAATTATTAAATTTAATCAAATCAGTTTCAGTTATTTTGACACATAAAGCTGTTTGTTTATACAAGTTTTTATTAAATTTATACTATTGGTAAGTTCTTTTAAGAATTGTTTCAGTTAATACTAAACTCGTAGGAGTCAGCTGATTTGAGTTTTGTCTGACTTATTGTTTGTGATGATATAGTAACAATCGGCACCAGCTGATTCTGTTTTTGTTGACTTTATTATTGTTCTAAAAAAGCAACAAACAATATTGTATCCATAGTATTGCATTTAGAAACATTTTAGCATTAAGTTTTTCGTGTTTTAAACTGTGTTTGCTTTATTAATTAACTATGGAAATTGGAAAGTTACACAAACGCTGAGTATTGCCTCCATTTTACCTCCTAAGTGAAATAGATTCTGCCAATAAAAATATTGCAAATATGGTTTAGTAACCAGGACTACTCTTAAGTACTTACTAATTGCATAAATTTAATACAAATTTGTGTAAACAAACAGTTTTCTGGGTCAAAATAAATGAAACGCATTTGACTAAATTTATTATTGCAATAAAATATTATCGCCGTCCGATCCTGGACATCGCCCCCAAGAGGGGCGTGCACTAACTGGCGGAAAACGCCATTCAGGATATGATTCTAAGCGTAAAAATGATTGAAAAAATTCCTATGAAGGTATGTCCTAAAATGAGCGTTCCTTCTATCAGTCTGTATGTGATATTTTAATTAAAAATTATTAGTTAAAACCCACTAACAATATAGAGATGAAACTTTCCACGTAAGCGCACACGCTTGCAGACTTATTTAGTGTAAAAAATCTTTTTACCTTTCTAAAAGGCGGACATTAAAAGTGTTTGTAGATACGACCGTTTTAATGTTACTTGAATTTGTAAAATTTAATGCCTCAAACTGTTCCTTTACAAAACAAACAATTGATTCAAACTGTCAAATTTCAAATACATATATTTACGGATTGATAGTCATGGGTTTGATTCCGAGTTTTTCAAAATCAAGCCGTAGGTGCAGCAGGATTGAAGCACCTCAAAGTACAGTTAACCAGAAAAGTCCTAAATTCCCAATTATCAATATGTGCCCCCACCATTAAAAACGCGGGGGAAAAATAATTGTATTATTAACACACTGTTTTTTATGCAGTGATTACAAATCTTATATTGCAATATTTCTGAAACAAACCAAGCGAACGTGAAACCCAAATTTGTTATTTGTCTACCATTTTTGACGAAACTCACTATCTTTATGTTTTTTGAAGTGCTAAATTTGAATTTTATATTGGATTTTACACATCTCACTTTTGTGGCGCGCTAATAAATTACACTTATAAATGATTTTATTATACAAAGAATTATTTAAATGAGGGACTTGAGACTATTTTGTTAGTTATGTTTCGCTGCTGAAGTAGCATTTATATTCCAATTATTAAAAAAAAAAGGATTTTGGTAATAGGAAAAATAAACTGATAGATGTGTTTAAAATAATTAAACTTTATGGGATCAATGCAAAGTTATTATTTACAGATGCATAGACTGGATAGTTAACTGCGGAAATGACGATTTTGCAGAACTACCAGACAATAAGTTGAGGTTCCGTGTCCCGTGTTCAGTTCATTTTAAAAGTACAACATTCACCAACTCATTGAAAAACAGGCTAGAATGTTGATTGTTATACTTTCCTGCTAGAGAACGGAAAATTTGGCAATTATTAATTTTAAGTGTTTTATAGGAAATAAAATAAATAATAACATACGAAATTTACATAGTTACGTCTAATTGGTGAACTGGGGGCAACAGCCCTTTCACAATAAAAATAAATTTTTAGCCGAATTTTCGAAGAAAATAAGAGCTATTACACTCGACTCAATTTGAAAATTACTTTATATTATATATATATATATCTGTTTTATTTCCGGATCGATAAGTGGTAGTAAATATGCTTCAAAATTGCTGATTTTTTGGTGAAAGGGTCCTAGTAGGATTCTTCAGATATGCTTTTTTTTGTTTTTCGATCGGATTTAAAATGGCGGAGTTATACCGATTAATCGTTTTTGGGTAGGGATTTAAGTATATGGATTTTTCCCACCTTGATAAAATGGTAGTAAATATGCTTCAAAATAGCTGAAATTTTAGTGGAAGGGTCCTTGTAGGATGTCCCAGACACTGATATTTTCATTTTTCGATTGTACACAAAATGGCGGTTTGTTTGATTTAAACCAAAATGGCAAAGTTAGAGCGAGGAAATTGCATTATTACTACCACCCATAAGCCCTTGTGCAGATTTTGAGGTATATCGTTCAAAAGGTAATTAAATTTTCTACAATCCTGTGCAAAGGTAGTTCAGGTACAGTCCCCGGAACAAGGAACAAAATTGATAGAAAGCTCCCGATAAATAATTTTTTCATTATAAATGTCAGGTTTTTGCGCAATTTCTCCCACTCATAAGCCCGTGTGCAATTTTTTAGCTGTATCGTTCGAAAGGTAATATAATTTACTACAATCCTGTGCAAAAGTAATTCAGGTTCATTCCCCGGAAAAAGAAACAAAATTGATAGGAAACTCCCGATAAATGATTTTTTTCATTATCAATGTAAGGTAATTAATAAGCAATTTCTCCCACTAAAACCCCAGTGCAATTTATGAGCTATATCATTCGAAAGGCAATTAAATTTACTATAATCCTGTACAAAGGTATATTTGGAACAGTTTCCGGAACAAGGAACAAAACTCATAGTAAACTCTCATTATAAAATACTAGTTATTCCCTGATAAGAAAATTCGGCTAGTAATGCGGCAGTGCTGCTTACGGGTTTTTTTATACTTCCCATGATTGACACCTTTGTTTTATAAGTGGTAATCTGTTTGCATTTGCTTCACCGCGGGGTTTGGTGAGCGAAGCGAGCAGGGTTTGATACTTCTAGTACTGTAGTTATAACTTTAAGTAAAACATTTCCAGTATTGTTATATTTTTAATTTCAAATCCTTGAGGAACATGTTCTTTATTGTATTAAAACTGCACATTAATTTGAACCTTTATTTAAAACTTTCTAACAGACACTTTGTCTCTGACCAAAAATTAGAAAATCTTTCCAGCAGAGTGATAATTGTATGTCATTATCAAAGTGAATTAAACATCATTGTTGTAATATCGATCAAAGAAATAAGAAACAGGTAATTTAATTAAACTTTGTTTACAGCATACGAATCGTATGGTTCTTACCTACGAATCGTAAAAGTTTCATAATTTTACAGCTCTGCTAAGTGTATTAAATAGTAGTGTAATAATGAAGCGTGGTTTTTACCTTCAAACTGCACAGCATAGTTTTCGAGGAAAACTAATGCTCTATCTCTCTCTCTCCCCCCTCCCCCAGTCTCTCTTCTGCACTTCATTGAATCCGACACTCGTCTGCAAAAAGAGCGCTCAGCGCTCCTAACGGCGGGATGCAAAATCACACTTTTATACCTGCTTTTTTGGGCTGAATTTTTAACATTGGAACTTTTCGTCTTATTGATATGTAGTCATTGCTTGTTGTCATCACTTCATATGTTTGGGCTAACTCAGCCACAGCTTCTGCTGTTTTCCCCTATCGCTGTGTTTATCCGAATAAACGTCCCACAAACATCGCCGCATTTGTAAATCTTGGACTAATTGTATCGTAGAATCAGCAGTCCACATTTTATCGAACAAAAACTGAGAAAAATATTAAAACCTCTCGAGAGAAGTCCACTCTGTTTGTGATTCACGTCCGCACTGACTCAATGTTGCGGACAAAAAATTGTGTGCTTCAAAAAATACTAAAACGCAACACACGAGATGCAAGATTCATTGTCGCGGAGTGTCCCTGAATGAATCCGAGACGCAGCTCAGCGACAAACAGTCCGAACAAAGAATCTCAGAGCGTACTAGTCTTAATAGATAGAAAAATAAACCTAGGGGATAATTTTGTAGAATTTTCAACTGCCATTGTTTTGATTCATCTTTAATGGTTTAGCCAGCATCAGGCGAAACACCAAAATAGTGGGCCTTTTACAAATCCTTTTCACTTTCGATTAACTTATTTATATTTTTAAAATATTTATTGAACTTAACCCTAGCTATGTTACCTTGGTGTTGATACTTAATTAGGCTAGTATAATTTTATAGAGAATACGCCGACTGGCCTCTCAGCTGACGTAAGCAAGTTTACTGATCCGGAGCACAAAGTGCTAAGACGATGCAAATTAACGTCCTAATTGGCAAAGTCTCTTAACACTAAAGTCCTTGATTACGTAATTATGTTAACTTCGCCGCAACGGTTCAATTTGTTTTACCAATCTGAGAAAGCGGTTCATTATGGAATTTGGGATACTGGAAACTTTAGCCTCCAGTATATTCTACTTAGGACAAAATGTCCGAATTGATTGCTTTTTCTATAAGTTGATATATTTATTTGTATAGAAAATAAATTTATTAGACAAATAATTGTATATAAAGTAGGAAAAGTTAAGATAAAAGACCGTTTGTAAATAGATTACATTTCCGAAACTCAGGACAAAATTCTAAAAATTTTTAACGACAACCTATACTTACTAAAATCACATATATTATTTCTCAAGTCCATTTTTTTGTCGGTAAGCCATAACTTCCTTAATACATCATCAAATTACATGAATGAGGCATCATTTTAAAGCTTTCCTTAACCGCTACACCGGAAAAATATACAAAATATAAATATACGAAAAAAAAGAAATAAAGAATCCGAAAGTAACAGTGATGTAAGATCAAGTAAGTTGTAGGGATATTTTCCTGGCGTTGGCAACACTGATGATAACAATACCCAGCTGGAGAGCTGCCGTCACGCCACTACATTGCTATTTTTAATTAATTGTATATTTAGTATCGTATAGTATACGCACTATACGATACTAAATATACGGTGTGTACTTTAATTATGTGGGATTTAAGTAAGTTAGAATGCGAATGCTTCGCACGGGTCAGCTAGTATGTTGTATTGTGCAAATAGTAGGCCTAGTTTAAAAATTACGTTTTAAATAAGATCTATATATATATAAAAATGAATTTCTGTTCGTTAGTCTCGCTAAAACTCGAGAACGGCTGGACCGATTTGGCTAATTTTGGTCTTAAAATGTTTGCAGTAGTTCATAAAAGGTTTATAAGTAAAGAAAAATTTGAAAAGTTTCCCTAAAAAAAATCAAATTTGGAAGAAACTCAACAGCCTATACTGCATGAACTCAAAACCATAGCTTACAAAAACAGCTGTTTGTATAAAAAGCTTAGCAACACGTTATGTTTGTTTACAATCATTACCATAGCAACATTACTTAGCAAATTTAAAATGACTTTAATACTCTTCAAAACTAACCGCTTTTTAAGGTTAGATTGAAAAACTATAAACAAACACAAGGAAAAATCAACGAAAAATGCTTACAGAATTATAATTCAACTCAAACATTGGTTATCAAATATCTATATAGGCCTACTTAGAGATATGCTGTTTAAAATATTGTTTATATAAAATATATCATAACTATGGATTTTTTAATACTTTTCAAAACATATTTTTGCTATCAATAATAATAATAATAATAACAAACAAATTATTTGACACCATGCATAACCATAAACATACACGAGTTTAAACATATTATATTGAAAACTAAACAAACAATCTGAATTAAACTAAATGCCATTAAAATATCACATTCGTAGCTTTATTTTGATATATAATTGTATATTTAAATACTAAACAATATCTTATACTAATTAGGCCTATACATTTAAAATTACAAAGTCTATTTGAACCAGTTTATTACATCCTAAATTAACGCGGATGTTACAAAGTGATTCAAATATCTTTTCTCCCCTGCTAATTTAAACCCTCGCTAAGAAAGGGTTAAAAGAAATTCGAAATTTTAGGGCGTTTTGGATGGGGGGTCAAAGTTACTAAAAATCCTTATAAGAACGAATTGGAATGAAATTTGGTACGTAGCTTCCTTTTAGGCTGTAGGTGCTCGCAACATTGTCAATGAAATTAAGTGAAAGTCAAAATTAGTAAAATCTATAAATTAAAATGATATATTTAAAGCTTTTTCAAGTTAGATAGTAGTTTACAGGAATACAATTTTCAGTGCTTTCTTAAATAGCGTAGCCTTTTTTTTCATGACGACAGTGTAGGATGCGCACGGGTATTCAACGAACACTTAAAAAGAATACAATTACGTCAAAAAGACTGAAAATACTAACAACCACGGGCAACGCCGCCGTACGGGTCAGCTAGTATTTTATAAAATTTGAACAGATTTGATAACCCCCACACCGATAAAATGGAATCAATAATTTTTTAATTACAGTATATTTAAAAACAATTTACAATAAATAATGAAATGTTTCTACTAATAATTGTGTAGTTTCCTATTATTTACTAGTTTATTTGAACGTACTTAGTTTGTATATTGTATAAAGTTCAACCTGAAAATGTAGCTGATAAAATTTTTAATTAATGTACTTTATTTACGAAGCAGTCTTAACTTTTTTTATCTAAATACAATTTTCCAATGTCAATAACGTTTTTTATAAATAATCATCTTATTGAATATGCTCAAAAATAGTTTTAATAATATTGTAAAATATATAAAACTTAAGCCGCATTAAGTTCATGTTTATCTGTGTTTTCACAAGAATGAATCATATAATATTAAAACATGTACTTTAGAAATGTTAAACACCTTGCTAGCTAATTAGTTATTTATTATTAATATGTGTTTCATATAAGTTGACAGATTTCCTTTAAATGCAATAGTCACTCCAAGCTCCAAAGTTTCATTAATTCCCCCTATTTACAATAATAATAATAATAATAGTGAATGATAGCACAATAATGCTTCAAGGTCAACATAACCAACCAATACAGAGTGATATCTGTATTCTGTGTTACATTGATGCAACACGGCCAGATTCTTTTTTGTGTTCGGAATTCTAAATATGCTATCCCTGTCCTGTACACATCCGTTATATAGACGTGTACGAGCTGCATTTTAATGTCTATTGGTATGTTGTAATTTAATTTAACCCTGTCACTTATTCTTAAATTTAATTATTCGAATATTAAATAGGTAATGGTGGTTGAGTGGTTCGGGGCACTTTAATATCAGGGAGATATCCCCCAATTTTTTCTTTCCTGTTATAACGGCCAATTGTATTTAAAAAAAGTTTGTTAGGATAAAAAGTTTTGGATTATTCATTTGCCTATTCTTATTCTGGAGAGTGTAAACAACAATCATAAATCCCTTATTAAAAATGTTTTCATGTATTTATTTGCTTTGCATTTTTACTTACTTTATCCTAGTAAGACAGGGGAGCAACGTATTTTGCAGGTAAACTAAGTTGGAATTTATTTAACCTGTGTTGGAGGTTCCAACTGTATCAGATCCAAATCTCTGCCACTCCGATTCTTCCTAAGATACCCAAAAGTTAATTTACTCTTACTACTGAACAGTTTTATTTAGAGTTCCGTATTCTAAACGGATCAAGATATCGAGGTTAAATCTGTTATATTCACAAAACATGATAACTCGTGCATATTCCATTTAATCAACATTCAACAAATGTTTTACAAACCATTTTTGTTACTAAAGAAGTAATATTTTATAATTCCGTCGTGTCATTATGGTAACATTTTTAGACTGTTGAAAGTACGGACCCCTTGACAAGACAGTTAAACTCCCACTGTATCTGTTTTTAATGAAGTAGGAGATGCTTATTAGTAGGTTTTCTCGTAAATCAATCCAATCTTACTAAGTTGTACTGGTTGTTTCTCCCTGAATGCTTCGCGGTTTGTACATTGTTCGTCCAACTCTTGATTCCTTTGTCAATCTCTTGAATGTGGTCAATCGGTCTCCCAACCATTACATTCAGGTCTATTGTAAGATCCGTAGTCCGTTTATTGTCTCCTCAAAGCAGTAGATTCTACTTTATATTTAGTTACACTTCCTAAACAAGTATAATAAACACTTTCAACTTTTAACGTAACTTTTAAAACCGCATTCAGAAATGAACTATGATTTGGCACAAGTATGTAATATTTATTTTCAAAATACAAAGCATTGTTGTTGATGAAGAATATAAGGTTTTAATTTTCGTGATCATTGTATTGCTGAAACATTTTTTGGCCACATAAATAAATCTCTAAACATTTTTATTTTTAGTTATAGAGAGAAAACTAAACTAAAACTACAAACAAATAAAAGCTACCCCGAGGTTAATAAACTTGTTTGGGGCTTTATTATTGTAAACTTATAGGACGAATGCATATTAAATCTAAAATAAACATGAAATAGACATACAAAAAAAATTATAAAATTATGAATTTACATTGCCTAAAAGTAGACAAAACCAAAGCCGACCGAACCTAGCAAAAAAAAACAAAAAAAAAAACAAACAAAAAAAAACAATTACAACAACAATAAACGGTAGCAGGAACTGACACATACTTTCTCACAAACATATTTAAATTATTAAATAGATTCACTGTGACTTCATAATTGCAGGTTGGGCAGGAGAGGTGATTTATTAAAGTAGGAGATTAACTAATAAATATTACTAGGGGAGACCCTGCATGCTCCACACGCCAACCCCCGGTGCGACCTTCTAAAAACATATGTTATGTTTTATTTATAATAAAAGTGTAGGATTATTTAATAATAACCTCAAAACTAAGATGGTAAATAATGTTAAATGTTCAAATCAAATTATTTCTTATATTTTATAACAGCAGTAATAATAAAGGTTAAAAGAACCAGTAAGGCTCAGGTCTACACTTAATCAAAAACCTAACAAAAAAGTTATAAATAATAACCGCAAAACTAAGATGGTAAATAATGTTAAATGTTCAAAACAAATTAGTTCGTAAATTTTATAATTTGAATAAATAATTCATTTCCTCCCTTATAAAAATCAATATTTACTTCCACAAAGCAGATGTATTAGTTTCTTATTATAAACAGCTGTTTTGTATTAAAATTTTTTTATAACCTTCTGAATACTGTAATCGTCGTTATTTACATCCACGAAATCAGCTGGATTAGTTTGTTTCTTATTATAAACAGCTGTTTTGTATAGAAATGTTTTTTAAATATTTTCCATGTTAATCTTATGGGGAAAACCCGACCTTTGAGATTAGCTCAAGCCATTAAGGATAAGAATTTTTGACATCTAAAACCTTATTGCAAAACTATAAAATGAGACGAATTTTTTGAAACCTCAACCATTAAAATTGGTCCAGAAATAAGGGAGGAGTTGTGTTTACAAAAAACGGCTTCACGTATTATATATAAAGATTATTATTATCTAGAGAGAAAATTATTCGATCGATTTCGAACAAATTTACACCAAACACGTCAATTAGGCCTGTATAAATGCACTAAAAAAGGTTTTGAAAAAATTTGAAAAGCAACCCTCTTTATGGCCAAAAAATCCCCAAAAATTAGATATTATTATTATTAGCTAAAGGAGAAGTTTTAGAAAGATTCGTTTTTTTGCATATGGTATGGTTGTTTGCATTAAAGGCTACAAATAAGCCAAATTTTATCAAAATCGTTAAAGCCGTTTTTTATAAAAAAAATAATAACTGATTTTTTAGGGGTTTTTTTTGCCAAAAAGGGGGTTGTATTTCAAAAATTTTCAAAACCATTTTTCGCTCTAGCTTTGTATACATACAGAGACATACAGACAGATATTTTGTAAAAACCACTTTTTTGGACTCAGGGTGTCCCAAAACGGATATTTTCACAAAAATCTCAACATCGATTTTTTTTGCGATCACTATACTTTCTCTATACTATAGTATATTGAGAAAGTAAAATAACTAGCTGCCTATTAGAACTACTGCAGACAGTATATTCAAAACAACAAAACTTACTAAATTAAATTTAGTCAAAAACGAACTTAAATCCTAATGTATTTATATACTAAATACATACACATAAATAACACTCTCACCCCTCTCCCTCCATACACACATACTTACAAAACCTCACATATAAAGTCTGTACCCACTCACACCCACACCCACCCTCACCCACACATACAATCCCTCTCCTCATCAACTCATGGACACAAATCTGTTTTCAAAATTAACGCACATACACATGATCAAATTAACACTTTAAAATACAATTCAATATTTTCTATTTGAACTAAATGCTCTCTTAATAACCGGAAATATGTATTATTATGTATTTAATGTTAAATGGTAAACAATTAAAAAAAACTTTGGTTTTAGGTATGTGAAAAATTTCATAAATACAGTAAAATTTGGTTTAGGTACAGAAGTATTTAATTCATGGCGTAAAAAGTGAGTTTTTGATCGAGAACTACAATTACCACTCCTTTCAAAAAAACATTTCAGTACTTTATAAACATACAAATTTCTGAATGGAAGCATATACAAACCTCTAAAAAGGGATGCTGTTTACTCTCTTTTAAATTTGTTAGAGATGATGCGAACAAAATTTGTCTGCAACGTTATTACTGATTTACTGTTGTGTAGTATGCGCCTCGAAAAATTGCAAGGCCATATTCCAATTTAGAGTTTATAAGGGAATAATAAATAGTCTTAAGTAATTTGCTATTGCATACATATCTAAGCATATAAAAAATTACAATATATTTTATTAATTTATCTTTTACGAAATAAACATGCTGTCTCCAAGTGAACCTAGAGTCAACAAACAACCCCAGATATTTAATTTGGTCCACCTGCTCAATGGAACCGCATGGGCAATTTAATACATTGCAATTTAATTCGTGCAATTTAAAGGATCTGGAAGAACACATTGTTTTTGTAATATTAAAAATGATATATTTTGTTTTAGTGCTCATGACCATATAATTTACTATAAACTACAATCGGAGTGCAGGTACATCATTCTGCATATTAAATAAACCTAAATTCCTCCAAGGTTTCAGCACTATAAAATAATACCGTGTCATCTGTGAAAGCAACAAGATCACATTTGAGACGCGCATTACACAGGCTGTTCACATATATTAAAAAAACGGTCCAGAAAGAACTGACCTCTGAGGAATTCCGTATTTTATATTGCATTGAGAAGTCAATACAATATTTGGAATACTTTATAGTTTCCTAAATTTTCAAGTTATTAAAAAAACAATCTAAAGATATATATACAAAAATAACAAGAAATACTTCATTTATTACCTCCAAATAAATGTAGTAAATATAATTAATGTTTGAAATGTAATATTCATAAGATAGGCCATAAAATGTCACTCCAAAAATTGTAGGAAGAAATAGTTTAAATACTTTAACCGCAAACCCATTTGTTACAGAACACCGGGCGCTGCCAATATTTCAAACTAAAATATCCCTCAGACATTATTAATAACCTCTCTGCAACATCTGCCTGGAATTTGTTATCAGGTCATTCTGGACGAGTTATATTCAAGACTTAAGTATTGGCTTGTACGCAAAGAAATGATGGACCGATTCCAAAACCGCGTAAAGGTAGATTTGTTTTATTTACAGACAGGTGATGTTTATGTTTAGTGGGGAGTCCAGTAAAGAGCATGTGTCTTTATATATACTGAATTTATCTTTCCTTTCCCTTGACTGAAAAACCTAAGTCGTAAGAATTTCGTTTCTCGAAAGTAAAGATTGATGGTTATCGTATACAGGAAAACAAATTATTCACATATCAAGGCATTTTGGAATTTCTATAAATTTTTATGTAAAATATCGTATATCTCTGAACCCCATTGTTGTTTTAATTTCAACCAAACTTCTAAATAAAGAAGAAAGTGGAATGAATCAACATTTCTAACCGTACTTATGGCCAAGTTATAATTCATTTTACAGGGAGTGAAATGATACTTGCTGAAATAGCATATCCTGATTATATTTTATAAAACAAAAAACGTCTGATCAAACTATAAAAACGATGTGCAGCAATTTATTAAAAGTAAATTTCAATCGATTTTGGTTGGGTTCAAGTAGTTAAATTGGTAAAAATAAGAAACTTGAGAAGTACAAGTTATAGTCTCGCATAATGGGCCGTACTGCGAACCGTTCCGTAAGCTTTGCCAAATTAATATTATTCTTAAAAAAAAATTTTCGGTAAGTTGGAATGCATTTACGCAGACGTCTCTCCTGAGAAGGTACTATGGGACTCGGTCCGGAAAGGCAATACCCACTAAACCAACCTCCCCTCCCCAAATAGCTCATCAACACTTCGTATACTCAATGCACCTAACTAATCATCTAATAAGAATAGTCATAGCCGGAATAACAGCAGGAATAACTACAGAAATAACAGTAATAGTAGAATAATAGTGAGAACCAGTGAACAGAAGGCGCAAGTCCAGTACTGAATGACAAACGTGTTTTTCATAACGATTTACAAAATTTGATATGCATTGTTTAAGGCACCAAGTCACAATATTATAATATAATAGATTACCTTAAAAGGTTCGTCTTGTGACTTCAATTTTGGTCTCTTACTAGTTTCGAATTCGCAACTTCATCATCAGAACTTCTCCTTAGTTTTTATTTTTTCATTCCTTCTGCAGGAATCGTCAAATATTAAAACAATAGTCAAAACACACAACACATACACAAACACTAATTAAAAAAGTCATGACTAACACCGGTGTGCACTCGATAGTACCGGTGGAGCATGATTTACAAAAGTTTGAATCATCGATACCAACTTTTAGACAACATCGTAAAATTGGAAATTAAATTAAAAATCCTTAAATAATGTCCTTTTAAATGATATGTCATACGACAGTATCATGAAATATTTATTATTATTATTATTCTTTCACTTACACACTTCCTCAGAAAGGGATAATTAATTAAATTACAAGTGAAAAAACATAGAAAAAAACCGGGAGTTGAACCCGGGAAATGTACGTTTCCGCCGTAATGCTCGAAGCGATCAGGTTGGCTCAGTTGGTAGAGTATTACGACGGAAACGTAAAGGTCCCTGGATCAACTCCCGGTTTTGGTCTATGTTTTTTAATTTGTAATCTAATGAAATGTTTATTACTTTGAGCAAAAAACTTCATAAAAATGCGATGTAAATATTTTTTTGAGATTTGATTAATGCAATATTCTTTGAGGTTAACATACTTTATAACTATTTCAAATTTCATCGCGATACCTTCATCCGTTGCGGTAAAATACTTTATGGGTTCTTGTAGAGAAACATTTTAGTGTTAGTCAAAATTTCTTTCCAGTTGTATACATTAAAAATACTTCATTTTCAAAAAAAATCATTTTACCTTTCTTACACAAATTTATTAAAAAAAAAAAAAAAAAAAAAACAACAACAAAACAAAAACGAACATAAAGCAAACAATTCCATTTATAGATCATAAATATACGTTGCATTATATAACTATAAATAGTTTAAATACTGCATTAGATTCGGATTTAGTTAAGTAATATTTTGCCACAATACTCAGTTTTCGCAAAGCTCACAATAATTACATTAAATTGAACCTATGATAGACGGTATGTATTTCTAACTCGATATTTCTCAGTAAAACGTGAAAATCATTTTGGGTAGATTTTCCGTTCCATTAGCGTAACATACAAATACCTGATGGAACATACACAAATCCCAGGCCGATAGAATACGGTGCCGCAGGCGGGAAGCGATAAAAAATGTAACATGCAAATATTTTATACGTTGGAGCGTTAAAAGCTTTAGTAGGAATCTCATCATCGATTTGTCTTTGAACCCACAACACTGATCGTAATGCAATTACTTTGTTGGAACCAGTCGGGTGGAAAATGTTAAAGTTATTCCAAAAGTGGTGCAAAGTGAAATTGTATACGCTTTTTGTATTAATATATACGTGCATTGTTGTTTCATATTTTAGATTTATGTAACAAAAAGTGTTTTTCAGTGTTACGGTTGAAATACCTTCATAATTGTGTAAACTGTATCCTATTAAATAATCCTTCATACAATTTAATTAATTTTTTAACACACAACCTACAAATGTTTGCTTTTGAAGTGTGTTGTGTAGGGAATATCTCGTCAAACATATCAAAAACGAAATAAAGAATTAAATTATCCGAAAAACTACGTAACCAATTTAATACAAACTTCGTCTACCGTGCTTAAAATTATTTACTTTCATTGTGATTATTAAAAGAGCAGTTGTGTGCTTCGCACGCCAACCTCTAAACGATTTAATTTAACACAAAGGTGCACTTTATAATAGATCAAACCTAAAAATAAATTAAGTATTTATTTTTTTAATGGTAGTCAATAGTTATTTTAAATGTTCAAAACAGGTGTCATAAGGTGATAAATATTAATTGTTGTTTTATTACTACACTAAATACAGTAAAATCATCTGCCGTTAGCACTTAATAACCTTCAACACAATAATGACGGGCTATAAACGGACTGGCCTCTGTTGTATTAGTCAGCAGACACAAGCAAGTTTACTGATCCGGAGCACAAAGTGCTAAGACGATGTAAATTAACGTCCTAATTGGCAAAGTCTCTTTACACTAAACTCCTTGATTACGTCATTATGTTAACTTTGCCGCAACGGTTCAATTTGTTTTGCTAATCAGAGCCGACTGTTTATTATGACATTTGGGAATAAACAGCAAACTTGTATTTTACTTGGGCTATTTCGAAAGTTTTTATATCTGATCGAGTCTTCTTAGATATAACAATATTTATAAGATAAACACAAATAGTAGAGAAATATTTTTGCAAATGCAAAGTAAGAAAGAGTTTGCATTTTTTTTTTTATAACCTACATTTAAAAAAATATGCTTGACAAAGTTCTACATTTTTAACTTGAATAGGCCTACATTTAAGTTGTATACATTTTTAACTACAACATAATATACTTTGAGAGTAAACATGAGTTGAATGATTTATGCTTGTAACTGAATATGTTTTGTAGATTGGAAATTTTCTAGCGATATAGCAGATGTTTCCGCTGTCGAAAAATATAGAACTAACTTATTGTATCATATTTAACACAAAATTTACGCCTAATAACTCAGAAGTTTAAAAAAAGCTTGGTCTAGTTTCATATTATTTACTAGTTTATTTATTGTGCAAAATTCTTTAAAAAATTTTCTTTTTTTTAAGCTGCATTGCCTTTGTTCCGCAATTCAATGATCTGCAACATTAATTCTCCATACAATTTTTTTTATTTTTTTTGTTGTATTCAACAGTAGTTAATAATTTTCGAGAAATTAAATCATATCTGGTTTCATGTTTTACTATTTTACTCTTAACTTTGGTAACCTATTTTACTTTAAACTTTAGAAGTCTACTATTTAAATTCATTTAAGGTTAAAAACTTTCTATTATTGAAGTTCTAAACGGAAATTTAAACAAAAAACCCTGACATATTTTAAAAGTTCACTCATTTTTTAATAATTCATATCTCGCAAGAAAAATAATAAGCTCCTTTAAACTTTCAAAATATACGAAATTTAAAGTTGTTTGGTAATCTTGTACATTTAGATCAGAAGTAAATGTATATAATACTAAACTCAATTAATAAAACGTAACAGTTAAACATATTTTAAAGACAGTAAAACCAACTAATAGATATAGTGATCTCTGTATTCTGTATTCGTTGATGCAACTCGATCGGTCCATGCATGCGCCGTCACTCATTTATTTATACAAATCGTCGAAAGGCTTCATGACCTCGTCTTTGTTCCCCCCTCCCCCCCTCCCGTTTTTGTTACCCTACTGTTCCAAGGGGAAATGTGAAGTTTGTAATATTGAACCATTTAAAAGGTAAATTGTATTAGATAGGTGGAATGAGCGGGATATTAAAACAGTGAGTTATAAATTATACTGATTAGTTAGCTTAAAAGTAAAACTGAGTGAGAGACAAAGGTTTTAAATATCTGGGAATTGTTTGAGACCTTCTTGGATAGACTAACTGAGTATGTGTGCGAGAAAGCAAGAGAGCCAACATAAAGGAGCCACGAGATAAAATATAAAGTAAGAATACGAATTTGTAAGTATTGAGGAATAATCGTTTGAAATTAACTTGTATATTAGTTCATCAAATTTGTTTGCTTTTATATTGCACAAACTTATATTTGAGTAGGTTCCATATTAACGTGAGTTTTTCAAATAATGGAATATAAATTGGTTGGTTTTGCCGGTGATGTAAGACTTCATAAATGTATTGAGCTTGATAATTCTTAAAGTATTATTAGTTGTTAAAGATTTGGATTAGGCCTACTTGTAGAAAGAATATTAACACCCTCTCACAAGTTGCGCAAAGAGCTAAACGAATTGATGATTGCTCCTTGATTTTCTTATGCCTACGTAGTTTCCGAAAGCTGTTCGTCCACTAGGTCAGGAGAGAGAAGCGGCGCGGCGTAAAACACTACCGCGCTCGAACAAAATTTATTTAAGGATAAATAATAATTTTGTTTAGAATCATATTACTTAAAAACTAAACGAGCTAGAACAACCTAATATGGTTTATTACTTAGAGCACAAATTTGGCAATAACTAGTAAATTTATTTTTTTAATTAAAAAATTTGAAGAGTAATTTTTCCAAGAAAAAAAAGTTATATTTAAATTTTAACATAAAAGTTTCGTTCACTAGGAGGGTAGCGCAGCTCGGTAACCTTTTTCAATGAATGAAAAACTGTTGGAGGTCGGTACCGCGCCGCACCTAGTGACCGAGGTCGGATCGGAATTTGTTGGGTTCGGATATCTTCAACTGTACTCGGCAACATTCGTACCTATCCAACTCTCATATCGGAATATATACAGTCACAACAAAGTCTTTCTGCACGTGTCACAATTCAAATTTAAGTTTATTTTGTAGACTCATTATCAACAAAAAATATTTGCCTCTCTTCCTTACAATCTTAGGTACTCGCATACAATATTTACAAGTACAAAAAAAGTATTTCATCTTTTAGAAAATACTATGGAAAATATAAATAAGAAAGGGTTTGTTTCATACAAAACATAGAAAAAATTGAGTTGAAAAATTTGTATTTTTAGGCAAAATGAAAACTTTTGCGACAAAGTTGTAGATTATTAGTTGAATTAATACAACAATACAACCAATTTGTTCTTCATTTCAAAAACGTAATTTCTTTTTGAATTAATTCCATGAACTCACATGTTACGTTTTTTTTGTAACATCTTACTCCGCGCTCTACCACCTAGTGGACGACCAGCTTAACAGTACCTATTTTCCTTGACTATTATAAAACCGAGATATATTATACTAGAGTGTGTTGAACCAATCCAATCAGTTTATAGTTTATTACTTGACAATAATTATGAGACCATTAATGGTGTATTGGCTCTCCTACGTACCTTATTTCATAGATTATATTTTTGGTTATTATTAATTTAGTTCAATTGTTTTCTCGAATTAAATTATAACCAAAGCTATTTGTACGTTAAATAATAATCTTGCTAAACAATACGTCTTATTCTTCCTGCACATTCAGAGCTCCTGAATCCTTTGTGGTTTGTACATCGTCCTACAAACTCGTGATTCCTTTGTCAATCTCTTGATTGTGGTCAATCGGTTTTCCAACCATCACATCCAGATCTATTGTCTGAACAGTGATCCCTTTGTTGTCTCCTCAACGCAGTAGGTTCTACTTTATAAACCCGTTCAAAGAACACTTGTTCTTACAAAATAAGTATCGTGTG